>CACVBS010000040.1:515581-530924 GCA_902728275.1 Cyclocybe aegerita | reverse complement strand
TTCCGGTCCAGAGATGAACGACGCAACAACGGGCTTCAGTGTCCTGCCTGATGGTGGCTTCGTGCAGATGATGCGTATGCACCAATACGACTCGGTGTCCTTCATCATCATGAACCATGAGTGGGGAGAGAAGTTCGAGCCGGTGCTCAAGGCGAACCTGCGCGGGGCGTGGGTATTCTTCGAGATACGCAGGGTACGAGAGGATGGCTCTGAGAGCGCCTGGATGGAGGACAGAAGCGAGGGCCCGGCAGCTGAGCCGCGGTGCTACTCGTTCGTCGCGCGACGCGCTGACAAGATCGACGAGGACTTCCTGAAGCACCTCCGGGGGATCGATGCTCCTGGACCGCACATACTGCACATAAGGACCCCCGAGGCGCCCTCGCGGTTCTTCATGCACAAGGACCGATACATCGCGAAG
This sequence comes from Cyclocybe aegerita, assembly GCA_902728275.1. Classification (NCBI taxonomy): domain Eukaryota; kingdom Fungi; phylum Basidiomycota; class Agaricomycetes; order Agaricales; family Hemipholiotaceae; genus Cyclocybe; species Cyclocybe aegerita. The sequence goes on along the minus strand of CACVBS010000040.1, from coordinate 530,506 downwards.
ATCGCACAGGCGCTGAGGCTTTCGCAGGGCCTGCAGAAGTGCGTCCTCACACTCGACTTCTCGATGCAGACCGACCAGCTGCTGAGGTGCCTCCCGCCAAGCTGCGAGGAGCTGGAGCTTCTAGCGCCGACGTCGTTTCAGCTGACGAAGCTTGCGCATACGGCCATCAACGAGATTGTGCACAAGCTTGCTCTGGGGCTGGCTGGGGCAAGGCATCTTAAGGCTTTGACGCTGCCGGTGTTGTTTGCTACTGGGATTGTGCTGGACCACTTGAACGACTTTCCACGATTACAGGTGTTGCGGATAAAGCCTATGGCGGGACTGAAGGAGGAGGATACGATAACACGGTTTCTGAGGGAAATGAGGACGTTGAAGAGGGATGGAATGTTGAAGAGGCTAAGAGGGCTAAATGTGTGGACGACTCCAGAGGAAGGGTTCAATGAGGAGGCCATCCTAGAGCTGAGGAGGATGTTTCCATCTACAATTATTTATCGGCCAATCGCATACTAGCATAAGAACACGATACGCACCTAGTTTTGTTACATGGGGGGCTTGACCAATCCATTACTGAGTTTGTAGTAAACGATCGACGCGTCTGAAGATGTGATGGCAAGGAAGATGGAGTGAGTGCCCGATTCATTCGGGTAAATCCTCTCAAAAGCTTGCTGTATCCTGCAGAAGACGAGTTCATCGCAAGACTTTGGTAGGGAAAAAATGCTCGAACCAGGAAAAAGACAGGTTCTCAGACAGAGAACAGGGTAAAACGTGTAGTATTTCGTTCTATCAGGAACGTTAATACTTTTTTTCTGAGAGGAATATTTCCGACTAACCGTGTCGGGTTTCTTCCCTCGGATGACTCCGCGTGAGCAAGGTTCAAGGTCGATTACTTCAACATCATCCCATTTCTGAGCTGGGATGGATATCGTTGGATGCGTCATAATGAGAGTCCAAGGCGCTTACCGTATACAATATCATTATAGGCTTGGAAGAGACTAGATGAAGCCCGAGGGTACTTCGCCATCCAAGGCGACAGGGCAGAATACTGTGAGCACCAAAATATTCGTTAGAGGAAGGTGGGTTTCAAATTTTCGGAAGCCTACAGATGGGTGCGATTGCATAATTTCTTGAGATCCTGGGTGGGAGTTTGGAGAACTGCTTTCAAGAAGATCTAATGCTTCGGCTCCAACAAGTGGTTAAAAGAGATGCAATAACGCGTGACGTCACTTTTCGCCGCTCAGCCAAATGAGGCTAAATACACGTGACTCGCGCACGGACCTCCTCAAAAACTATATAAACTTTTGAGCGCCCATTACGATTCCTTTAGAACATACTCAATCAGGATCTGTTTACAGAAACTGACCGAGTCTCGCATTTTTACAAATGCCGCATTCTTCATATCCACTCGATGACATCCGCGCTCTCTCGTTACACTGAGAACATGGCTCTTCTTCGGAAGAGTCTCGAGGACGTTTGGTTTGTCTTCGGTGGGCGCTTGCAAAAGCCTCATTGAATTCGAGCCAGCGAGATGAGCGTCTGTCTGATGGATACTTTCTGTTTAGATATACTCTATTTGTACCTTTCAAGGATCTTATTCGAATGTAAATTTCCCTTTGAGCTTCCTTGCAGAATTTTGAGTGTTATTCCATTCCGCCGGTCTATATGAATTTCAGCTATAATTGTTGAGACGCTCCCAGCCTGAGTCGTTTTCAGAGGAGTGGGATCCTCGGCTTTTTTGGCTGGTACCCCCATGACTTCGACACATTGTTTGTGAGCTGCATCTTCAATGTTTTGTCTACTGTGAAGGATTGACTCAGGCCCTACGTTTCAAGCTCTGGGAGTGCTAAGAAGCTTCCTCCATCATGCACCGACGAATTCCTCAACAAATCCTGACATATTGGCGGCCGTGCCAACGACGCTCGCGGTCATTGACGACAGTAGCATCTGCTGAACTTTCAAACCCGCGTCCGGACCCCTTCTCCATCCTCGCACCCCAGCTGGCCGACCTACGAACTTCCTTGCTTTCAATGCTCGGCTCAGGCCACCCAGCAGTCACCGAAATCACGAAATACTACTTCCTGCACCCGTCGAAACAAATCCGACCAGTCATAGTGTTACTCATGGCGCAGGCGACCAATGGGCTAGGGGGTAACTGGAGTCGGAAGTTGTGGGAGTCAGAGTGTGAGGGTGCTGGAGGAACGGCGGAGGAGCTGAACAGGCCGCTGACGCGTCCAGACGTGCTGAACGACTGGAACCCGAGCATGCCCCGCGATACGGCGAGTTTTGACGTGACGTTCAGGCTGCGCCCTGCACGTACTCATCGACATCCGAAGCCAGCGACGGCTCCACCGCCATTCTCCAGTGCCCATCCAAAACCTTCTGGCGTGGTTCTGCCGACGCAGAGGAGGCTCGCACAGATCGTGGAGATGCTGCACACCGCGTCGTTGCTGCACGACGATGTTATCGACAAGTCAGCACTAAGACGAGGTGCGCCATCTGCTCCAGCGGCTTTCGGGAACAAACTTTCGGTATTGGGAGGAAACTTCGTGTTGGGTCGGGCGTCGGCAGCTTTGGCAAGGCTCGGAGATCCGGAGGTCACAGAGCTCATCGCGAGCATCCTCGCCAACCTCGTTGAGGGTGAAATTTTGCAACTGCGGGAGATCAAGCTCGACGACTCGGATGATCTGACGAGGGACGTGCTGAAGAGCGCTGCGGCGAGTCGGGGCGGGCACACGAATCGCGATGCGTGGAACATCTACCTCCAGAAGACCTACCTGAAGACGGCGAGTCTGATGGCGAAGGGTGCGCGGTCGTCGGTCGTGCTGGGTGGCTGCAAGGAGGGCGAGGTGTGGAAGGAGATCGCGTATGCCTATGGCAGGAATTTGGGCATCGCCTTCCAGGTTCGTTCTGGCTCACATTCTTTAGTTCTTTCTTGCCTCTAAGGGTTTCTACAGCTTGTGGATGACGTCCTGGACTACGAATATGCTTCTGCGACGCTGGGCAAGCCTGGAGGTGCCGACCTCCAACTCGGGCTAGCGACAGGACCCGCCCTCTACGCTTGGGAAGAGCACCCAGAAATCGGGGAGCTTATCCAACGGAAGTTCGAACAGCCTGGGGACGTCGAGCTGGTTAGTTCATCATTCAACTGTCCCTCTTCTCTGAATTCCATCTGAACAGCTTCATAGGCCCGAGACTACGTCCTCCGTTCGTCTGGCGTCCAGAGAACGCGAGCTCTGGCCCAGGCGTACGCGGACAAGGCCAAGGAGGTTCTGCAGCAGCTTCCGGACAGTGAGGCGAAGGCGTGCTTGGAGGTGCTGACGGAGCGAGTGATTGGAAGGAAGTCTTAGAATTATTGGTCTGGATTGCGGAAGTCCTTCGAGTGCGATTCTTTTACTCATATCAAAAGTATGCTAATTCATGCTGCGGGTCCTGAGACGAAGTTTTGGAGTGAGTTACCCGTCATTCTGCGTCATCGCGACCCGGGGCATCGAATGTCCGTCCTACTCGTCCAGATGTAGTCGCCTTCGAAGAACTGCTGCGCCATTGCGAAAGACGTCCCTGGGTCGGCTGCAGCCAGCAAGCTCGTGGTAGGTCGTCTAGTCTCATGAAAGTTTTCGTACCAATAACTGAGTGTTCATCGGACACAATAGCCCCTTACTTCCTCGAGTCCGGCGGCTTCATCTTCGTGGGTGTGTCTTACTCCTCGTGCATCCGAGACGGAGGACCAGAAGCAGTTTCAAGACCATCAACTCTACGTCTGCGAAGAACGTGCCTCTTCACTCGCCTTTCTTAAGAACGAAATAACAATGATGCAGACGGCCAGGAGCGATGGAGTACTCATGAAACACCTACCAGTCACGTTTGGAGCACTCTGAGAGCTCAGCAGAAAGGCGAGGATCGTACACTCTAAGAGACTTTTCGTGCTCAATGCCCCCAAACGACACAATACGAAGAAGCGCCGAGTTATTGAGAAGCGCTGATCAGGTTTCGGTTGGAGAACCTGGATAGATACGATAGTCGGGAGCAGAACCTCGATGGGAAGGTATATATACGCCGGCAGGGCAGAAAGACTTTTTGCGCCTGCAGGTTTTGAACCACTGACGAGCGCATTGAGCTATGGGTGACGTTCGTCCATCAGGAGTTGCTTACCAGCCTTTGCCAGGTTTTTCTGACGAAGAGCAAGGGTTTGCTGAAGGTACGTTGTCGCTGGGTACCACTGGTCAGGCTGACGGCTCATTTACTTCATTTCTTTCAGATCGTCCTCGGTCAAGAAACCAATTGGCACATGTTTCGATGCAAGAGTTTTTCTTCGTGTTGTACGGTCTCTTTCTAATTTTCATCTAGCCCTAGTTCCTCAAATGGCGATATTTCACGGCGTCCACTTCAATCGTTCCGTTCAGCCCTACAAATTTCGAGTCCATCGTCGGCCACCACTTTGACATCAGGACATTCGCCTCTTGGATTGTATTCTCCCATAACTCCTTATCTACCTGGAACAACCTTTAAGCTTGGCTGCAAGCATCGCGAAAGTGCTGAGAAAAGATATACCAAATCCCTTTCAGAACTGGCCTTCGTGGTAGAATGCCCGCTCGTTGACCCTGTCTTGTCGCCCATCGTCGCGGAGAAATCCAATAGCAAGAACACAGAGTTTACGTGCGTCGGCGGATTTCTCTTTCGTTGGCCTCACTTTACTAAGATCCATTGCTTCCTAGACACTTGCGTTACACTGCAGCAACGTGCGATCCGGATGACTTCACGGTGAGGAACGGCTACACACTTCGCGGCCAGGCGTTCAGCCGTTCCACCGATATTCTCATCGCGATCACCTCGTTCAACGAAGGCGCGTCTATGTATGCGCACTCTCTAAGCGGAGTCTTCGCCAACAGTCGCGACCTATGCACTTCTCAAAAGTCGAGGTACTGGCGATCTTGTGCTGGAGAAGCTGGCCCAGCGTGGCAACGCATCACGGTGGCCTTGGTTGTCGATGGTTTGGAGGAAATGGATGGCAGCGCGTTGGAATTCTTGACGGGGGCCGGACTATGTCAGCCCGGTGTTATGAGACCCCAGGTCGACGGAGCGGAGACGACTGCTCATATTTTCGAGGTTTGTCCTTCCATGCCTGTTTCAATCGCCGTCCTAATACGTCGATCTACTCGTGTAGTCCTTAATACCCGCAAAGCGACTGGACAAAGAATCTCAATTAAGCGGCCACTCAGACGATATCCCTATCCAGTTTATCCTTATCATCAAGGCGAAGAACGAAAGGAAGATAAGTTCTCATCGCTGGGTTCTTAACTCCATCGCAAAGAACCTGAACGTTCGTATCTCTTCTGTATTTTCAACTATAGTTGTTGTAACGTCCTATTTCAGCCGGAGATTTGCATATTCCTAGATGCTGGCACTAAACCCGGACCGAAGGCGATTTATCGTCTTTGGGATGCTTTCCATAATGACCCACATCTTGGAGGCGCGTCAGGTGTGTACAGTTGGCGCATATATTTACCCTGTTGTTGTTTTATACCCTTCGTAGGCCAGATTCACACCCCGCAAGGCAGAATGCTGCTCAACCCCCTTGTCGCAGCACAGAACTTCGAGTACAAAACCTCTAGTGTTTTCGGTCAGTTTGATTCTTCCCTTTTGATTTTTTGTTACTGATTTCTGTGAAAGACAGACCTCTGGAGAGCACTTTCGGCCATGTTGTCGTTTTACCAGGTGCCTTCAGCGCATACCGATACAGGTTAGTCGAGTGATTACTGTGTCTCTTCTTTCCACGTATCTTTTCACATTCTGTAGAGCTATCCTCGGTCGACCATTGGAGGAATATTTCAAGGGCGATCATTCCATGGCTAACAGGCTAGGAATTGACGGTATGCGTGGTATGAGCATCTTCCAGAAGAATCTCTATCTGGGTAACGACGGAGGCTTCCTCTATGCCACGACAAAATGCTGACAACACCATGGTTCTCCAGCCGAAGATCGCATTCTCTCCTTCGAGCTCGTGGCGAAGGAAGGCGAGAAATGGACAACTGCATACATCAGGTCAAGTACCGCAGAAACAGACGTACCAGAAAACCCAACGGAACTTCTGAGCCAACGGCGTCGGTGGTTGAACGGGGCTCTTGCCGCTAACTTCTACGCTCTTGCGAACTTCGGGAGATTCTATCGCACGACGCATGGGTGGAGACAGTTGGCATTATTCCACCTTCAAGCTATTGTGGGTCATAATTTTTGTTTTCGCCTTCCTGGAGTCTTCGACTGACCGCCAGCGCAGTGCAATCTTGCCTCCATGGTGTTCTCGTGGTTCACCTTGGCGAATCTTTGGCTCGCTTTTAGCATTTTACTAGATTCTTTGCCCGGATATGCACCGTCCCGATACATGTTCTTGGTCAGAGCTTATCAGTGTTCCCCGTCTCTTCCATGTATTAACATACCCTTTTTACAGATCGCCGGCATGAGCAAGATGATCAAAGGTGTCTACCTTCTCTGCCTTCTGATGCAGGTGCGTCGGTCTGCCCCAGCCCTGGTCAAGGACGGTTCCTGACGTCGTCTGCAGTTCCTGCTTGCATTCGGCAATCGCCCAAGAGCGGAGCGTATTGCCTATGATTTCACCCTCTGGTAAGATTTCGTTACGTTTACAACATAAACCCGCGAACTGACACATCCATTGCTGTCTGTAGTTTCTTTGGGTTTGTTCCTTTGTATTTGATGTTCATGCCCGCGTTGTTGTCCTGGCTGTCCGCTGTATGTAATTTCCGCAGGATTCCTTACTCTACTGACACGCATTCAGGTGCCCCTCAGCCCTAGCAGCATTGAAAATGCGGATTCGACATCCAAGTCGGCAGGATCGGCTCTAGCCGCGGTTTTCGGCCCTATGGGCTCTACCCCAGGTAGGCATACGCAGCCCCGAAGAAATGACCACCCGTTAACCTATGCGTAACGTATAGGAATCACCCTTATCACTTCACTTCTTTATGTACGTTATCCATTCTATATTTCACGCGTCACAGTTGATTCAGTGCACCGGGCTCTCAAGCTTGACTTCCCCCATCTAGTGCATTCGTCAATCCAATACATTTGCATGGGTCCCAGCATCATCAATGTGCTAACCGTATACGCATATTGTAACCTTCATGACGTCTGTATGACCTTCTCATCCTCCGAACTTTTCCTCACGTATTCCTTTAGGTATCATGGGGAACGAAAGGCTGCGATCAAGTGGAGATTCTGACGCCCTGTGTATCCTCTTCCAAGCTTCCGACACAAGTCGTTATGGAGGCGAAGCGAAGCTCTGCACGCGATAATTCGAGGACTAGGTCCGCGATTGAAGATGCGCACAAGAGCTTCCGCACGAGAGTCGTGACTTTTTGGATCTCTTGCAACATCATACTGGCCGTCGCCGTCGAGAGCTATGGGGGATGGCTCAACCTCGCCGACCCTTCCATCACTGCAGAACAAGTGCGCTTGTTTTATGCCGATAAATCCGAGCTACGGAATGCGTACCTTGCCGGCCTGGGTAGCTTTGCGTATTGGCTCGTTCTTCTGCGCTTCGTTGGGGTGAGTGGATACGTGCAACTTGTATTTTCTGGGAATTCACGAGCGCCCTTAGAGCGTGATCTTTTGGGCAAGGAGCAATATGTCGGGTTGGTGGAGACGGAATTCATGACGAATTATGATTACGGCTACCTATACGTAACAAGATTGAATGGCCCGTTCGCATACTTGTTTTCGAACTCCTCCGCACAGATTATCCCTGCACTGCAGCTGTCTGATGTACTCCTATCACACTTCACTGCACCCCACAAAATCGAGTTTGCTCCGTGTTGTGCATTTTCCGCAGGAACTAAATGGGTGTGTCGGATCGGACTGTGTGGCGCAGTTATTTGGTGTATTGCCTTAACCGGTATCCCAATGTTTGATTCTGATGTCCTCTTTCAAACCATCGGGACTTGGCACTGGAATCTCCAATCCATAGTCACATAAACGGACTAAATCCTGTGAAACCTTCATTGTCGTCCAAAAGATGACCAGCAGGAGAACAGGGAACTGTGCGCTGATCTTGCGAAGGGGTCGTCGTTCACTTGACTTGCTATTTCCATGACAACTAACTGCGGACAGAGAAGGACTCCCGAGTAGTAGATGCAAATGAATTTCCGGCGGATGAGATGGGTATTTGAAAGTGATCTAGGAAGCCGTTGTGCAAACGAAATTACCCTGTCATACTTGTTTCGAACCGCAAGATTGTAATCATTGGAAAATGCAGCGACTCTGTAGCATTGTCAGCAGAAATTGGGCCTATTTACTGTACACAGATCGCAAGTAACAGCACTTGTGGTGATGCAGACGCCTATGAGCCCAAAACCGGAGCCTATCATGGGTGCTTGTATTTATCCTCTTTGGCGAAATCGTCGAGCTCGCGATTGATAGGGGGAACGTAGTGGGAAAAGAGCTGGAGGATCTCGGTTGGGAGGCGGTGAGTGACGAAAGGATGATGACACCAGTTAATCTTAATTTTGACCTTGCGACATTTGCGAATCAGCTCCTCGATACGCGCCTGGCCTGAAGTTCAAGGAGTCCTGCATCTAGTTGCTCAAGCTCCAAGAACATCGCACAGGTTACCACCCTGTATATGATGGTCTGCGGGTCTGCTGCCTGAGGATGATCAATACGAAATCGTGTCAGTGGTATGATGTACAGATGAGTCGACACAAAATCGACAACTATCGCGAGTCACCGGTCATATTTGGAATCGATGAGTTACGAGCGAAATAAGACCAAAATATTTATATCTGAATAAACTAAATTGTGTTGGAAGCAATAAGAAAAAGGCTTTAAAGAAAGAAGAAAGACTGACGCGGGGTGTTGGTGGAAGATTCGGCAATCACCGAATGACGTATGGAAGGAAGGAAGGAAGGAAGTCCATGTTGTTTTGAGCTTCAAACAATCCATGTTGTTAATCCATGTTGTTCGATAGGTTTCCCCTCAGCGCTCCGTACCCAATTGGATCTCTCTCCAAGCTTCCTATTTCAATTGGGGAACTGCCCGGAGATTGACAGAACCTGAGATCGTGTCTTGAAGCGGCACCATCGAAGGGCCCGGGTTATCAAGATTCAAGACGATTACGTGCTCTGCTTTGGTGTCGAGACTCGAACAGCGACGAAATCGGTCGTCGGTGCAGGATCCATAAGGTGTGTATCTGGTGCAGGACGTACCGAAATGCAATTCATAGGCTATAGCTATGTCGCCCTTTCAGAGCACTCTTGGTGAAGAACTTCCCTGGTGGTCGTCAAGCAAGTACGTTGCGGACGCTGTAAGTCCAAGAAGCGCACAATTTTACGAGAGGTACGCCAGAGAAAGAGACAGGCACTCAAGGAGATACTACTTCTTGTCGATGTCGTCAAAGGCTCGAAGCAAACCGCAGCTATGCTGGTCTTCGGCGAACGCAGCAGGTGAGAATCTACTCCATTCCTTAGAAGCTAGAATAGACAAATACCGACTCTCTCTTTTATAGCCACTGCAGTCCGGCGATGCGGAAAAGACCTGAAAAGAAGATGATGAAATTACTCAGACCGCCCCAGCGTGCTAGGTCGGACATCCCCACCTGACCTCACGAAGGTACCAGAGTAAGCACGTCAGCCCGCCGCCCTTCGCAATTTCTGCGCCGCGTCGGGCACAAGGGCGGTTGATCATTATGGTAGGCACTCTCTCATAACGCTTAATGACATATTAATGCTCAAGAAAGAATAGGATGCCATGGTCGTTGCCTTAAATCCTGCCTCCGAGGTCTGCCTAATGCTAGATATATACCTAACGAGCATAGTGGACAACAGGCGAACACTCAGGGAGCGGTGCAATCTCGACGAACGACCAACTCTTCCAGTCGTTTTCATGATGCTCCGATCGACGTTTGGCCAGGAACACCTGAAGAAATAACTTCACCCGAGGCCCGAGGCACACAATTTCGGACCGCATGCGTAAATACGGCTTGCGACCGCTTTTGAGCTACGATGCTGAATGGAACATCGTATACGATCACCGGGAGCAAAATTGAAAAGGCAAGGTAAACGAACCGTGCTTAGAACCGTGCTTATAAGGCGCTGGAAGCCACTACTCTTAGGTCTGACTAGGAAAAAAATGTGCGACCCCGAACGTCAAGCCGGTTCTTCAGGAATTGTTTACCATCCACGTTTCACCAATGAAGATCCAAGTAGTGCCTCCCATCTACGGTTCCAAGCGCTAGGTAAGAGGCGTTTCTTCTAATCCTCTACACTTTCGCTTGACGCATGTTGTTCAGATGCACGAGCGAAATCGACCCATTTATCAGGGTTATATATGTTGGTTCTTTCTTTACATATAACATATTGGAACCTCAAACTCCACTACTTTTAGCCCAAATAGCAACGGTTACGATTTTCCACTCTCATCCCTGCGGTCCCCTACAGGACAAGCTTCTAGTGCCTCGTTGGATAGCGTTTTCTCTCCCGGATCCTCGCCCCTAGGACAGTACAGCTATACGCCCTGCGGACCCCCCTGGACCCACCACGAAGAAGAGGCAAGACGAAGAGGGAACACACGGTGCCTCGTCAACCGGAATGTCGTCGTTGAAAGATCGGTTCATGGTACAAGTTCGCCTACGTTGTCTGGAGCTAGCCTGAGCCCTCTAGCGGACAAAAAGTCGACAGAGTTTACGTAAGGGCCTTCATCCTTCTCTTATCCAACTTTCGCAGTACTAACGAAGCCTCCTAGACTCCTACGCTACACAGCGGCGACGTGCGACCCGGACGACTTCACCTTTCGCAATGGCTATACACTCCGGAGCCAGATGCTGAATCGATCCACCGAGATTCTCATCGCCATCACCGCCTTCAATGAAAATGCATCAATGTATGCGCGGACCCTGAGTGGTGTCTTCGCGAATATCCAGGACATATGCACCAAGCAGCCTTCGAAGTACTGGCAACATTGTGCTGAGATGGATGCACCTTCGTGGCAGCGTATTACCGTCACATTAGTCGTCGATGGCATCGACGAGATGCATGACGGTGCGCTGAACTTCCTAACGGAGATTGGCGTCTGCCAGACAAGCATCATGAGGAAGCAGATAGATGGAAGAGGTACGACAGCTCATATCTTCGAGGTGAGTATATTTTTTTTTGCTCTGTTTTCTTCCTTCGTACTGACGTTACTGCAGTCTGTGATTTCAGCCAGTCGACTTGAGAAAGCATCTGACCCCACTGGTGACCGTCCAAACGGTGTTCCCGTCCAGTTCATCCTGATAATCAAGGCGAAGAACGAAAAGAAGATTAATTCTCATCGCTGGGTCTTCAACGCCCTTGGAAGGATGCTCAGTGTAGGTGCATCCATTAGTTCTGCGAAGAATCATCTCTGATATACCTTACTATTAGCCTGATATCTGCGTCTTCCTCGATGCTGGCACGAAACCTGATGCAAAGGCTATTTACCGCCTTTGGGAGGCATATCACAATGATCCACATATCGGTGGCGCCTGTGGTATGCATTTTTTGTTCCTTGATATTGCTTCTTTTGTTGACAATTTGCAGGAGAGCTACATACCATGACAGGCAAAATGTTACTCAACCCTCTTGTTGCTGCTCAACACTTCGAATACAAGAACTCCAGTATCTTTGGTTCGTACTTCTCATAGCTACTGGCAACTAAACGTCAATCCTGATAACCTTTACAGATAGACCTCTTGAGAGTGTTTTCGGTCATGTAGCCGTTTTGCCTGGGGCCTTCAGTTCGTACAGATACAAGTATATTTCCTCGGAAAAAGCATCGGCTTTGTAGAGCTCGTTTTAACCGATTCCCCTTTTCTAGGGCAGTTCTCGGGAAACCCTTGGAGCAATACTTCAAAGGCGACTATTCTTTGGCCAACCGACTCGGAACCGACGGAATGCGGGGTATGGGGATCTTTCAGAAGAACATGTATTTAGGTAAATCATTCCTGTCTCTTTCTCTGTGTATTTTTGACCATGACCTGCCTTCGCCAGCCGAGGATCGCCTTCTCTCGTTCGAGGTTGTGGCCAAAGCAGGCGAGAGATGGGTAACGGCGTACGTCAGGGCAAGCAAGGCGGAGACAGACGTCCCGGAAACGTCTGCGGAACTCCTCGGACAGCGTCGACGGTGGCTGAATGGTTCTTTCGCCACCCACATCTATGCTCTAGCCAATTTCAGAAGGCTGTACCGAACTGCTCATGGTCCTGGACAACTGATGCTGTATCACGCTCAAGCTATCGTGAGTCATGTTTCATTCTGAGATGTTCGTTTTCTGACGGATGAGGACGATGCAGTACAACATTGTATCGATGGCGTTCTCTTGGTTCGCCTTGGCAAATGTCTGGATTGCTTACAGTATTCTGCTGGATTCTCTATCGGGTTATGCGTCGACATATGTGGCTTCCTATGTCAGTTTCCGTCAGTACATCTATCATGGAGCGAAGGTTTAAAGTTTTTGGCAGATTGACGGATTGAACCACATGATTAAACATGTCTACGTTGCATGCCTCATTATGCAGGTCAGTCTGCCGTACCCTCTTTCATGTCATGCGCTGACATCGTGCCTTTTTTGTTCAACCAGTTTCTACTTGCATTTGGGAATCGGCCAAAGACTGAGCGAATAGCGTATGACGGCACTCTATGGTAAGACATGCTGGTGCAGTCGCCACCACAAAAAAAAATTATGCAAATCTTACTCAGGTTCTTTGCATTTCTTACTATTTATTTAATGGTTGCCCCTCCATTCTTGTCCTGGCTGTCTTCAGTAAATCATTACTACGACCTTTTCGCGACATTTGCTGACTAGTTCAACTTCGCAGAGCGTAGCCACTGCTGTGGATCGCGCGCAATCAAAGTCCGCTCTCGCTGCAATCCTCGGACCCTTGACCTCAACTTCCGGAATGTGTATCATAGCGTCTTTGCTCTACGCGAGTTTTCTGCAATGCTGACTGGCTCTTATATTGTGCTCACGAGATTAGTGCAGGCCGACCCGCTATACCTGATCCATTCGTCATTCCAATACGTGTGTATGGGCCCTAGCCTGATCAATGTATTGACAGTCTACGCATATTGCAATGTGCACGACGTAAGAACGAATCTTTTACTTGTGCCTCTTCGTCAGCTGATCATCGATAGGTGTCTTGGGGTACCAAAGGTTGCGATAAAATGGAGATTTTGACGCCTGTCACCACAACCGCCTTCAGTCTTCCAACGAAACTTTTGAAGGGACTGAAGCGCGACCACGAAGACGTGAATGCCCAAAGGAAGGAAGCGGTCGAAGATTCTTACAAAAGTTTTAGGACGCGAATGGTGGCCTTATGGCTCTTGTCCAACGCTATACTTGCCATGGCCGTCGAAAATCTTGGAGGGTGGGCCAACCTCAATAATCCTTTGATTACCGAGGAGCAGATACAACTATCCCGCACTAGGCAAGCTGCAGGACGGAGGTCGTATCTCGCTCGTCTTGGCCAGCTGGGATATTGGCTCATCCTTTTACGCTTTGTCGGGGTAAGTGGGTCCAATTGGTATAGCACTTTACGCTAGCCTAATCCTTGTCTTCAGACGGTGATTTACTGGGGGCGGAGCAGTATATTGCGTTGGTGTAGACGGCGTTCATGACCTCGGACGAATCGATGACATGTATTTTGAAACGCGATAAAATGAAGTATTTCAAATTTCGGCGCGTCAGTCCTCTCCGATTTTGACAGGTCCGTGGTTTGTTGACCACTCTCGTCAACGCTACGCACCTGAACTAGACTGGACCTCTGGCCCTGGCGCTCCGGTTTCGTCGAACACGTCGAACGCGAGAAAATCTTTTTCCAGACATACTTAGCACGAGTTCTCAATTTTCGGCAGACAACTCGACACGTAATTTCCGTCGGTCCGACAAGGGCGAGGGTGTTGCAAACGTCTCGAATGAATTTCCCTGCATGGGGAAATACTTGGGGAAACACTATCCGTCGAAACCGAAGGCTATGATACCTGGTGCCAATCGTCTACTCGAGCGTGGGCTGGTCAGATGGTCAGTGAAGTCGAAGCCCTCTGGAAGAACCCCAGGAATGCAATATATGAAGGCGACCTCAAGGCATCGAAGAAGAACAAGCACTATGTCATTCGGGTTTATATGCAGGGGCGAATACAACACCTGCCTCGAGGCCTGTCAATCAGTTGATCCCTTTGAGGAAGGGTAAAGTGTGATAGCGCGACTGTGATGGGTTGGCTCTGGAGAACCGGGAACCTGCAGGGAGCAGCCCCGTCCGTAGGATCGGACGCCATCTTCGCAGGGCCGAACATGAAAAATTGATGAAAAAAAGCGAAAGAAGCAGCACTCCGACAGTGGCAACGACGAACTGGCCAACTTCTGAACGCCATCACGGACGAGACTTCCCATACCGGCATCGCGGCGGAAGCATTTTGTACGGATTTGGAAGAAAGTGCCTGTGCTGAAGTGTGGAGTATCGTTCCTCTTCCCATCCTGGTCCTCGCCGGCTGACCTCTCGCAAGCCGAGACAAACAGGGACAGATCCGTACTTAAGTATCATGGCTGCTGTCGAAGTAGCGCCCACCACCAACGAGCCAGGATGACGGACGACCTTTCCTACACCACGCTGTTCGCTGCCGCCGTCTTTGGCGGCATCCTTCTCTATAACTATTCGTCATCCGACCGCAAGAACAAGTTGCCTCCTGGTCCAAGGCGACTCCCGATTATTGGCAATGTGCACCAGATGCCCCAAGAGGAGCCCTGGAAGGTGTTCTCTCAGTGGGGGAAGAAGTATGGTGCGTGAATTGTGTGCTTCGCGCTCAGCGCCTTCTGAACGCATTGGTCTTCATCGTAGGCGGTATTATGCACGTTGATATAATGGGCCAGTCCCTCGTTATTATCAACTCCACCAAGATTGCGACGGACCTCTTGGA
>CACVBS010000040.1:453263-515567 GCA_902728275.1 Cyclocybe aegerita | reverse complement strand
TTGCGAGAGGACCTCTTGGATAGATGGTCAAATATCTACTCCGATCGCCCCCACTTCGTGAGTGAATTCGAAGCTCTGTTCTAATTTTGCAGCTGACCGTTCGTCTAGGTCATGGCGTGCGATCTGTAAGTTATCTGTGCCACTCTGCCAAACACTTGTCTGAACGCCTCGAAGTATCGGGTACGGTGAGACGTTCGTGCTGCAACCCTATGGCGACAATTGGCGGAAGCAGCGTCGCCTGGTAGCGCACGACTTCGGACAAGCCATGGCTCCCCGGTACCATTCCCTGCAAGAGAAGGAGGCTCGCATCCTTGTCCGCAATGTCCTCAAGGACCCTTCCTCGCTCGTGTCGCAAATCAAGCTGTAAGGTTATCTGTTTTCCAGTTTGTTCATCGATCTGACCTATCCGAACAGGCGGATCGGCATTATCATTATTCGCGTCACTTATGGCTACTACATCCAGTCGGAGAACGACCCCATCCTTACGACCCCTCTCACGGCCATGGACAACTTCAGCTATTCGACTTCGCCAGGAAACTTCTTGGTTGACTTTATTCCAATTTGTCCGTCCTTTCTTTCCGCACCTTTCTTAACGCCGCTGACGATGAGCCAGTGAAACACATTCCTGCCTGGATGCCTGGATCTGGATTCTTGAAGACTGCCAAAGAATGGCGAAAGATCGTTTGGGATGCCTCTTGGAATCCTTATGACTGGTGCAAGAAGAACTTGGTCAGTCGTCTCGGAAATCTACATGCATGTTTTCGCTCAACGTTCGATGAATATGGCAGGAAACTGGCAAGACATTGATGCCCAACCTCTGCGGAAACTTCATTTCGGAGTCCTGCGGTGAGATGACCCAAGACGAAGAGGACAAATTAGTCTGGGCCGCCTCCAGTGTTATGGGTGGCGGTTTGGATACCGTGAGTTTTTAGTATAACCAATTGGTGCCCCCACCGACTAGTGCGTTTGACAGAACATGTCTTCGGCACTGACGTTCTACATGGCTATGATTCTTAACCCGCGCGTTCAGGCGAAGGCCCAGGCTGAGCTCGATGCTGTGGTTGGAAAGGATAGATTGCCGACGATCAACGACCGCGAGAACCTGCCGTACATTCGAAGCATTATTGCTGAAATCTTCCGTTACAGCCCCGCTATTCCTATGTGTAAGTGTGCTTTATCTCATGACTTAACCCGACGGCATTAATTATATACAATTATAGGTATTCCTCATGCGCTGAGTCAGGATGATGTCTACGAGGGAGTCTTCCTTCCCAAAGGTGCTCTGATTATGCCCAACGTCTGGTACGTACAACTTCGAAACGTTCCCGCTCATCATTCTGTCTATTTACTTACACCTGGGCCCATAGGCACATGCTGCACGACCCCGAGGTGTACGCCAACCCCATGGAATTCTATCCGGAGCGTTTCAACAACGACGACGCGGAGATGGAGAAAGTCAAAGACCTGACGTTCGGCTTCGGACGGCGCTTCTGCCCTGGAAAGCACTTTGCCGAGGGCACCCTCTTCGCCATCGTCGCTACCACCCTCGCCACCTGCGATATCCTCCCTGGGCTCGATGAGAATGGGAAGGAGGTTATGCCCAAGTACAAATACACGCCCGGTACTATCACGTATGTCGTGCTTTTTTGTTGTTTCGGCGCTGGTGTGGTGTTTCGGGCTGGCGCTAACCGATGCTATTTTTAGATTCCCGGAGGCATTCCCTGTCAGGCTGCGCCCCCGATCTGCACAGGCGCAAGCACTGCTCGCTGAAGCGTCCACTGCCATTGAGTAAATCTTCTCTTTTCCCCCTTCATCTTCCCTTCTTGCTTTTATCGTCCAACTCGTATTAACAACATCCACACTCGTTTAATACCCTCATTCTTTTTACCCTACTTACTCCTCCACTGCATGCAATGAACGGACTCTAGAAGAGATTTTGCATATTACCCCCCGCCTTCCTCGGCTCGGCCGCTGTGCTACGTCAAGCCTCCTGCAAAATTCTTCGAAGATGATTCGTCGTTGAAAAATGTGCATAAGCGTAGTGAATCTAGATTTATTCGGATAGTTTATAGAATTGGAACATGTACATATATACCTACTCATCTTTGGAATCGATGATGCTATGAAACCTACCACCAGTGTTTGATTTTACGAATCAAGTGAGCCGGAGACTCGACTGATAAGGAGCAGAGTTTGCTTTGTTCAATTTTCGAGGGTGCGCAAGGTAAGTTATGCTGACTTACCATGGCGCTGCGAAAGGGGCCAGTGTATTCAGGACGCGCTCCGAGAGTTGACGCGATATCGTAAGTAGCAAGCGCTGACCAGTCTTTTTTAAACAAGTGGGCACACATATCTGGCGACGGGAAGGACAAGTCGGACACGGAGGGTAGCGCCCTGGATTTGTAGTCATTGCCAGAGGAGAGATAAATCACTCGACGGTGGCTCCTGCAGTTTCATGATGTGGAGAAATCACTGATGTCTGGATAATAGCTTTCCTTGAGCGTCCCGATTGAAACTGAGGGAATAACGGGCAAGGGATAATATTTGGATAACATTCGAAAGCAATAAAATAGCTAATAAGCAGCAACTATATACGAATAATAAATGGTCTATATACTGAAATAACAAAGAACGCCTCCGGTACAATCCCTTCACACCTCACTCTTCTCTTTCTCGACAACATCCTTCTCTCCCACCTCAGTCTCCTCCAAGCTCGCACCAACCGGGCCGACCGAATTCTTCATGAACACCACGAACAGGAGCATGACCGTGCCAATGAACGCCACAAGGAACCACAGGCCAGCCGCACGTCCTTCAAAGCCCGTCGGGTCTCCATTCTTCTGCTCGATGCTCGTCTGGATCGAGGTCACGATGGCGAGTCCGGTCGCTGCTCCGGTTTGGAGAACGGAGACGAACACGGCGGAGACGATACCGGAGACTTCGGGTGGCGTGTTGGCGAGGAGTGCGATGCTGTGAGGGGGCGATAGCGGTCAATAAAAACGGTCAATAAAGGTAAGAGGGAAAGGAAGAGGGATGGTCAGACTCAGGTCAGCTGTCTTGTCTCGTCTCGTCTCGCACTAAGTCTAACAATGACATTGGCATGCTGGAGCACCGGACACTCGAGGCCCGAACGACCGGAAGGCGGAACTACCACTTCACACTTCAAAAGACGGCTGGAACTCACTTTGTCGTGGCGTAAATGAGCGCAGCGCCGGCTGTGCCTAGGAGGAAGCCCGGGAACACAAACCGCCAGTAGCGCTCTCGGGAGTCGCCGAATGGGAGCAGGATCGTACCGGTGAGCAGGAGGACGAAGCCGAGGAGGATGACCCATTTCAGGCGCCACTTGGATTGAAGGACGGCGGCGAGCGGGAGGGCCGGGAAGATCCCGAGGGCGACTGGGAGGCTGTGGAAATAATGCAAGGTAAATAGAAGATTTGTGAAGCCGGAAGGAGATGCTGAAGGACGTACAAGTGTACTGCGGTCGTTATTGCGGACCAGCCGTAGACGACTTCCCAAAGCCAGGAAAAGAGAGGGAAGATGGACCCCCACCACATGAAAGGTACGAGGGAGATGACCGTCAGGATGATGACGTTGTCGTATCTCCACATCTTCGGTGGTCTGAATTATTTGCACGGTTGCAGAGTAATTAGTTTGGGAAGTCCTTTAGCATTCATCTGAGTTCGCACTTACAAGGCAGCGTACGATTCAGGGAGGTACGCCTCCCACCCGAAGAAGAGAACCATCAAGAAGACCGAAATAACAAGGGGTGCAAGGACCTTCGCAGAACCCCATCCATCTATCGAGCCCGAAGTGACGGCGAAGATGAACAACACCAACGATGCTACACACGCACAATCCTAAAGTATCAGCTGGTCTTCTGGCAACAATGACGTCGACGTCGTTCAGGGACATACCGGTGAATGCTCCTACGCCCACCAAGTCGAGGCGCTTGAACCGTAAGAACTTGGCGGCGCGCGACTCATGCAGTCCCGTGCGCTGAATGTTCGGCACGAGAATGAACAGCGCGACGGTGATGACCGTGGACACGATAGCGCTGAAATAGAAGACCCAAGGCCAGGACGCGTACGAGACAAAAAGCGCGCCGATTATCAGACCGATAACTAGACCATCATGAAATTCGGATTAGAGATATGAATTATGCATCAGGAGTATTAGCGTTTAGGGTTTGAATGAAGGATTGCCACTGCACAGGGCACAGAACATGAACTCGCCAATGCCAATGCCGCCCATGCCGCCGAATACGGCGATCGCTTTGGCCTGCTCTGCCGGATCGGGGTACATGTGAACAATAAGGTGTTGCGCCGAGGGGATGGTCAACGCGCCGCCTGCAAATGACGATGTTGTTGGACCCTGTTGCTTCGAAATCCTTAGAATAAAAGAGGATGTGCACTGACCTGCGCCCATAAGAGCCCGGAGGACGATCAGCGCTATCTCGTTCCGGATGAAGCCTGCGACGAGGGCGAAGATACCCATCGTGGCCGCTCCAACAATGAATACCCATTCTTGAAAAGTACTGATTAACGCCCGGGAGCAAGACTCGTGCAGGAGGGGGTGCACGCACTTGGGTTGTACAGATCGCTAACTCGACCGCTCTGGTAATTGTTGTGGATTAATTGATTTATTTTTAGGGCGAGTCTGAAGGAGGAAAGCGTACAACGAGGAGCAGGGCGGCAAATGTTAGCTGGTACGCGCCGAGAAGCCATACGCTCTGGCTGTTCGGGATGTCGAGTTGGAGCGCGATCGGCGGGATGGCGGCGAACAGAGATGAATTATTGAACGTGTCCAGAAACAAGGCGGAGCAGAGGACGACTAAAACGAGGACCTTGCGGAAGTTGGGTAGGTCCTTCAGCGCTACAAACGGGCTCGTTTCGTTTTCGGCTGCTGAAGCTGAAGCCTGAGGAGCGCTTTCCAGCCTTTCCTTCGAGTTCGCTGCTGTTGACGACCCAGCGGACATGGTGGACTCGGAACGCAGCGAGTGGGAGAACGCTGTGAACTTGTCCAACTATTATTAGGGATATGTTTCGTGACTCCTTGACTCCTTCCCTTCCCTAGCAATCGAAGCTCGAGCATCAAAAATCAATATGAAGAGTTCATAAATACCGCTCGTTGCACTTCCTGCGGCATTATCTCGAATCTCATCATCCCATAGACCCGTCCATCGCAGTCGGTGCAAGTTTTCCCAACGCCGCGGCAAAATGTATGGGATTTTTGGGGAAGGTCTATAGCCTGAAACTGCTTGTCGTAGACGAGCCGCTGCAAACGTTACCGAGCGGGAAAATGTTACAGCAACGACCACGTTTCCGTGGATCAGGGTTGGAATGATACTCGGGAGGGCCAAATGAGGAAATGGAAGACCCCGGGGACTGCCGACAGCCGACATTGGGTTTGGTTCTGTTGGACACATATGGCCAAATAGCCCCGCATAGGTTGTCTTCCGTCCATCACCACCGCTGGCGCCGGACAACAATAGCCCTCCCACTGATCAAAGACCTTCGTGCTCCCGGCTAGGGGCTTGGGGGACCCAACGCCAGCGCAGAGATCAGCATCGTGGCACGCTGTGCGCGACCTTCCAGCCTCCTGTGTCGTCGTATTCCTCCATTGAGGTAAGTTACGGCTAGGAAACCAGCGTGAAACGCCTGCATAGATTGACTCCGTCGTTCCCGTTATTGCGATCTAGTTTGCGATCCTATTAAGCGCGACGGACCCGCCTCACACGAGATCTGGGCGTGCGTGCAATAATCAATTTCGCAGCTCCAACAATCCAGCAACAGGGTCGGGCATATCCGATCATTCAGTAAATGCGAGAACAATAGCGCGAGCGAGAGGCCAGAGCGAGCGTGACTCGGCGAATGCGATTGAATCCAAGATCCCACAGCAACGACCCGCAGGCGCAAGTCCGGGAGGACCCTAGCCCACCCGCAAAAGACGCCTTGGCCTTCTCCATTCTGTATTCCGCTGGGATCTGGTTGATGAGGGACCTAATTAGCGTGAGACATCCATTTGCCTTGTGCTTGAGAAACATGGCGCTCCTGGGATCAAACGTCAAGTCCTGGCTCCATTATAGTAATTTGCAGGGGATTGGGGAGGGTATATGAAGGACGGACTTCTTCGTTTTGAATTTCAGACGTTTCCCCCACTTCGTCGACAACTAAAATCGCCATGTCTGCTACCGAAATCGTACGCTCCTCTCTTCATCGTTGCACGAGGCGATGTGCTCATCGTATCCCGTTCTCTTCTCTAGCCCAGGAAGACTACCGTCCTCGTCGTCGGAGGCGGCCCCGCCGGCTCCAGCGCCGCCACGATGCTTAGACACGAGGGCCATGAAGTCACTTTGCTCGAGTCGTCCAAGTTTCCAAGGTAGGAATTTATTTCTATATTCTGCCATCACATGATCGTCTCACTGATGGCGTATGTGCTAGGTACCACGTCGGGGAGTCGATGCTGCCATCCCTCCGCAACTACTTGAAGTTCTTGGGAGTTGAGGAGACGTTCACCAACCATGGGTTCTTGAACAAGGTATTTTTTTCTCCCTCAGGGATGCGAGTGCCGTACTGACATATTTACGTAGCCCGGCGCGTGCTTCAAGCTCGTTCCAACTCTTCGCGAGAGCTGTACGTCTTATACCTTTATCTTCATCACATCCCTTATCGATTCGTTCCATCTTAGGGACCGACTTCACTGCTCTCGGCCCCGGCTACGCTACATGGAACGTCGTACGTTCCTTTCAATCCTTTCTCCAATCACTAATTAATTCCCCATCCAGATCCGTTCGGAGATGGACGAAGTCCTCCTTCGCCACTCACAAAAGGAAGATGTGCAAGTCTTCGAGGAGACCAAGGTCGAGTCGATCGAGTTCGAGGGCGATCCCAAGACCTCGCGCCCGCTCTCCGCCAACTACACCAAGAAAGACGGCACCAAGGGCAACATCGCGTTCGACTGGCTCGTCGACGCCTCGGGCCGCAATGGCATCATGTCGACCAAGTACCTCCAAAACCGCCAGATGCGCGAGAACCTCAGGAACGTAGCAGTTTGGGGCTACTGGAACGATGTGAGCCGCTATGGGGTGGGCACGAAGAAGGCGAACTCTGCGTGGTTTGAGGCTTTGAACGGCGCGTCCTTTGCTTTATTTTTTCCTTCCCATTTATTTATTCTCCTTTCGATGTAGACGAGACCGGTTGGGCCTGGATCATTCCCCTCCACGACGGCACCACCTCCGTCGGCATCGTCATGCACCAGTCCTACTCGAACAAGAAGAAGGCGCTGCTCAAGCCCGATGGCACGAAGATGTCGCTCACCGACCACTACCTCGACCAACTCCAGTACGTCCCCGGCGTGCGCAAGCTCATCGGCGAGAAGGGCAACTTCATCCCTGGCTCGACCAAGAGCACGTCCGACTTCAGCTACTCGGCGACGCAGTACTCGGGCGACCACTTCAGGATTATCGGAGACGCTGCCAGTAAGTCATCGGTGCTTAGTTGACGTTTGTGAGGAATGCCGATGAACGATGGTATTATTAGACTTCGTCGATCCCTTCTTCTCTTCTGGCGTCCATATTGGAATGACCGGCGCCCTGTCGGCCGCTACGACTATCTGTGCCACGATTAAGGGCCAGATCGATGAGAAGACCGCTCAGCTTTGGCACGACGCCAAGGTCGGCATCGCGCACACGCGGTAAGCATCTTTGACCTTGTCCCATTTTTCCAATATTCTAACATTGGCTTTCCAGCTTCCTCTTCGTCGTCCTCAGCGCGTACAAGCAGATGCACCTTCAGTCTGAGACCATCATCGGTGCCCAAGACACGGACAACTTCGACACCGCGTTCGACATGTTCAGGCCCGGTGCGTCGTGCCGTTCTTTCTCGCTTCTGCAACCGGCACTCATAATTCTGCTTCTGTAACGTTCCCATACAGTGATCTTCGGGCTCGCTGACAGCCAGAAGAAGCTCGCCGACAAGCAGGTGGCGGACGTGATGGAGATCTGCCAGAGCTTCTTCGACCCGCTCGTCGACGAGGAGCATGTGCTCGCCGCGCGCCAGCGCTACGGTGTCGACCTCGTCAAGATGCAGGCGCCCGTCCTCGGCAAGGACCAGATCGAGGAGATGACCAAGGGCGATACCGAGGGCGAGAGGGTGCTGAGGAAGTTCGACGCGCTCAAGGTCTTTGGGGAGGACGTGGAGGCCACCAACCTGGGCCGTAACCCGTTGCTTGGATATCGCGCGAACGTGAAGGTTGGGGAGCTCGGTTTGATCAAGGTTGAGGAGGTCGTGGAAGGCGAGACGGAGATCTTGGTCGCTGCGCCGTAAGGATCTTTGTCAGTGTACGTTCCATTCGCATCTTCTCAAGTTCTCATCCATACAAGTCTCTCTTCGCATTTCGTCTACAAGTTCGCTTGGGCGTTTTATTTTACTGAGCTTAATGTTTTTTACTGGCATTTGTAATACATGCATTTGGCGTGTTCTCCGATCTTTTTTTTTTCGTTGGAGCGTCCCTGGCGGAGTATTCGACAGCCGGGGAAACTGTTCTCCGAAGGCTATTCCGACTCGGAGGTAAATTAAAGGTTCAATTATCCTCTGGTGGCATTTATCTTCGAGTTGGGTGTCGATTTTGAGCGCTGAAGAGCAAGTGCGCCACACTACATGTGATGTGCGTTCATGGGCACACCTCGAGCGCACACAAGAAGAGGTGGGTGACATGGGAGAGAAGCCCACTAATTTTAGCACTCTGCCGTAACCTGTCTATCAGAATCACTCCTTCCTGCGAACCTGGTGCTAACTCGGGGCCCGCCGACCGCAGGTCGTGGAGGTGGGAATTGCACCCAATCGTCCTCCTCGCGATGGAAATCGTCTTCTGTTGCGGGTGGAAGATAGCTTTGGAAGTACTGCACCGGAAGAAAGGTATACAGGCTGTACTTGTAACACGAGTTGCTACAGCACTTGTGCACCAAGTCTGGGTGCTTTTCACAGGCGATTTCAAACGAATGTTGACTTCCTCAGAACTTTTAGCACGTCTGGACGTTCCACAAGGACACACAGGTTCTAAAGCCCTTCCAGAACATGGAGCGTAACCCAGTAAAAAATCAGCAATCGATGTAGGTTAAGAGCTTCGACTGCAGGCGCTGTCTGCATCGACTTGCCGCGATCACGGCAAATCGCAGGGTCAAAGGCGCCGAGCCGCGCTTACCAAATCCTGATCTCTTCTGCACTTGCTTGACTTGTTGATCCCTTTGTCCTCCTTCAAGCGTCGAAGACTGCTTTTGCACTAGTCCTTCTCATCCCAACGACGCCCATGATCGCGTTTTGTATTGAACGAAGGTACAGAAAGTCAACGAATAGAGTACAAGTTTGGACGAGAGAGCGTCCAGTGTGAATCCTCTGATAAGTTCCAACTTCTTCCCCACAGACAAAGCTCTGGACGTGTCGAGGTTCACAGCATGTCCGGCCCTATCTTTGCATCAGAACAGAATCTCATCAAGCTAGCACTTCAGCGGCGTTCCTCGAAGAAAAAAACATCAGGTTTTGTCAAGCAAAGTCGCAGAAAAAAACGGTTCTTCCCAAAAGCGTTCCACGGATCAGTGACCCTTTCTTACACCGCCAGGTAACATGGAGGTAAGTCGCCACCAACTTTGCTGATTTTGGACTGCCCATTCACCCACAACATACTTCTTGGACGAGAGCCTGCACCCCAGTTTACTTATTCGGTCTGATTGGAACTTGGAAGGCTCAGTCGACTTTGCCTGCGGTATGGCATGTACAGATCGTGTCGGCATGAAGAAGGCACACCTCTTGAGAAGTTCTAGCGACTTTGATGACGGGTACGTATTAGTCCTATTCGGTATGTATCCCAATCGGTGGTGCCCTTTTCGCTGTCACGGCATGGAGGATACATAAGACCTGCGCTTTCCAGCCATGTCCGATACCATCCCCTCACCATGGCCGACCCATCCCAACAGCTCCCCAACCCCTTCACGCCGATGGCGTTCTTGCCCCCGGACATTGCGTTCCAGGTCACCGTCGCAAGTTATATTCTGGTGGGGTCGCTTGGGGTGAGGACTTACTCTTTCTGCCATGAACGCTTCTGACTTACGGTCGCATAGGTGCTGATTTGGGATATCCTCAATAACCTGTCGTCGGATTATAGGCTTCTGACCAAATATCGTATTGGTCTGCCTACGATCGCGTACTTCATATCCCGGTAAGGGATATCTCTGTGATGCCATATGAATTATATTGACATTGATAAATTACAGCGTTGGGTCCTTAGCATATGTGCTGTGCAGTACAATCTTCGAGAGTGAGTGCTCGTCCTTATCTTTTTCTTTGCGTCCTTGCTCAAATTTCGTCCTGCAGCATACCCCGCAGACAACTGCGCACTGTTCGAGAAGATCCTGTGTGGACTGTACCCCGTAGCCATCCCTGCGACATCCCTCCTCTTCTTCTTCCGCGTACGAGCCATCTTCGATAGGAACAAGGTCGTCGTCGCGTTCTTCGCGTTCATGTGGCTCGCGGTCCTCGGTGGATGCATCACCGTTACTCGCGGCGTCACCGGTATTAACATTGGTCCGACCAAGTACTGCCTCAATTTCGCCCTTGAGGACTACGTCGCCGCCGCTGCCATTATCCCCCTGGTTAACGATACCCTCGTCTTCTTCGCCATTTCGGTCCGCCTGATGACCAACACTCACGTCGAGTATAACCTCCGGAACGGTATCAAGACGATTGTCTCCGGTGACTACCTGCCTGCCTTCTCCAAGACCTTGTTCCAGGACGGGCAGATTTACTACCTGTGAGCCATTCTTCCCATATTAATCCCTCGTTCCCCGCTGACGCCCAGGATGCAGGACGACTGTCTCAACCAACTTGCTGACAGTGATCATGCTGTACATCTACTCCGTCCCGATCACATACCGGACGATGTTCACCGTCCCCAACATCGCGCTCATGAACATCATGGCGTGCCGCGTGTTCCGGAACACCAAGTTCGGCGTGTTCAGGGAGACGGCGCTCTCGACGAGCAAACTCATGTCCACGCGCGACGACCGTTCGCAGCCCTCCGTCATCCCCCTCTCCCTCCGAAAAACGCCCAACCACGCTAGCACCACCGTCAACGACATGCATATGCATGGGGACGTCAACGGCGTCGCGATCACCAAGACTATCGAGCATGATTACGACCACTCCGACCACTCCGAGGACAACAAGGAGTACAAGGAGGCGTACGGAAGGGGGCAGAATAACATGGTGTAAATTTTTTTCTCTTGCGTGTTTGGGGCCTGTGGAGGCCTGGTCGGCGGTGCGCTTGTACTGCTCACCCTTTTGTGCGAGGGGTGCCTCACTCTCTTTCACTATTTATAGCCGCCTTTGCCGGGCTTCGTGAGGCAGCCTGGAGGGGTATGGTTTGACGTTGTATCAAAGTTGGTGGGAGCTTAGTGTACGTGACAGCTTTCTCCCGATGGACTCGGATACGGCGTAGCACAAAAAAAAACGGAATGTATAGTTAAGGATGGATTTATATAGATACCCAGAAATACATTCGTCTAGCACGTTGTCGTCTAGAGCGGTTCATACTCCAAGTCTCTTCCGGTGCCACCACGTCGAATATATCTGGAGTGAGCGAGGGGTGTGATTTACGTTTAGGAGTTTTTACTTTGGTCTGTTATTCGGAAATAGACTGTCGATGTGGGGTTCATCAAGCCAAAAATACAAGGATACCTTAGAATGGTACTTGCCAAGTCGGTGATTTTCTTTGTCCTTGATGAAGTCGTCCTTCACTATCAACAGCGCTGGAGTCTTACTTCGTGCCCGAGTCGGAGCCACGCAAAGGCGCTCCAAGCTAGCTTTACCTTATACACGCCGAGCGCCTCTGTCTCGAGCAGGAAGTCGGAGGAAAGAGAACAAGATTCCCCGAGTTTCTTCATCATGAGATGTCGATATGGTTTCGAGATGACAGGCGCCAATAGATCTTTCCGCGAGACGCCACAACGCGAATCAAATGTGGGCGCACCACTCAATCAAAGAACTCCTTGCTCGGAGGTTTGGGTGGTATCAACAAGGTATCGAAGGTCAGGACGGGACACCTACAAACGCATTATACTTGCCCCTCTGAAACAGCAGTGGCTGATAGATGACCGTCCGGAGGCACAGTCAGGGACCGTCAAGTGTCGACGCTCTCCTCCATCCTTAATACGCCGTGAAGCCCTCGATAGGCTCTTTATGTTCTGAAGAAGGGACCGAGAAGTAGAAGTGCTTTATTCCAAATTTCTTCGTAGATAGCTGGTTTAAAGTTCGAAAGACTTCGGGAAGGAAAAACTTTCTCACAAGCGCCCACAATACAACAGCTTCGCGATGGACAAGACTAATCGGCGACGCCCGCTGTTCGACTGGCATGACAGAGAGCCATACTAACGCAGCACGAGCGAGGCGCCAATGGCGAACAGTGAGCGGCCTATGGGCAAAGAAATAGTCGGTCAAAGACCCATTGGATGCCAACGGAATATTGTTTAGCAGAAAATCCCTGTTGCAAAGCCTTCATCACATTCACCGCCCTCCGGCTTTCCAAATTAAACTCCCCCTCATCCATACCTTTCATGGATTATATAACTGTGAAGGTAGAGTTGGTACAGAGGGTGCTTTCCCCAAGCGCCCACATTTACGACGGAGAGTACATTGTCTGATGTGATAGACGAGCGGCCAAATTTAGGCCGACTGTGGCACTCTGGACAGATGGCACTGAGCTTATGGGCGAAGAGATACTATATAATTCAGCTCCCGCGAGGAGCTAGCTAGTGCATCGATTGCGGTGACTTCTATTGAGGCGGC
Organism: Cyclocybe aegerita; assembly: GCA_902728275.1. NCBI lineage: Eukaryota > Fungi > Basidiomycota > Agaricomycetes > Agaricales > Hemipholiotaceae > Cyclocybe > Cyclocybe aegerita. Next base: position 502,731 of record CACVBS010000040.1, on the reverse strand, counting down.
ATCCTGTGTGTGCCGATCCATCACAACGCTCGACAGCAGGCGCTTAGTGCACCTTCCAAGAGTCTGGAGATTAAAGATACTCTTCCGTATTTCGTCGTCGAGAAGCTGGTCAGTAGGATACGATACTTAGACATCGATCTTCAGGAAATGTTGACATTTTGAGGTACAAAATCATCTCGTGTTCTACATGACCCGACTACTATTAGTTCCTAGAGCAGCTCCGCGAGATGGTCCCATGGAGCTTGTCCTCTTGCCGGGCAGGGATAATCAACAGATCAACTTGAAAATCAGGCACTGGCACGCTGAGTGCGAAGGGAAGAGAATTTACACTTGACAAGTGTCCGGAGTAATTGCATTGACTTTGTGATTAGGTCGAAAGATTTAGAGGATTTGGCGTCCTTACTGCGTGAAGGTAAGAAATTAACGGGAAACGAAAACGAATTACCTGTGACCATGCCCTTCACCACATAAATGCTCTACGAGATGAAGTTCCTTAAGCTTCCTATTTACACAGGAAACTCATTCGCAGGACCACAGGCCACCACTCGTTCCCTGACTGTCTTGAGGTTTGCGACGCAGACGAGGTTGGCTCATCCAGCTTCAGGATTGGATTCAGCGGTCACTCACTGCCTAGCAAAAGGGATACAGGAAGTCATGAAGTTACAAGGTCTGCTTCTTTAGAGATAGTACTTGATCCTGGCCAGGTAATGCACGACAGCGGGGTCACGAGAAGAAAGCAAGCCTTGGGAACACGGGGCTCCCCATCATCTTACTGTTCACGATTTTGATACCTCCGTGCGCTTCTCCATCGTCGCTGGTCCTACCCTAACGGATACAGACCACGTCTGGACACGGACCTCTTCTTCCGTGCCGTATTCAACACAGAAAATGACATAGAACCCGTTGCGCTTCATCGTACAACTACCGGATTATTTTTAGCTCATGTACATACCTTCTTGCGCGGATCGTCAAGGTCGTTGAGAAGACACTGCGGCGACATCCCGAATCCTCGTGGACGTTACGCTTCTCGAAGTTGAGATGTGAGAAACTCCCAGCTCCTGAAAGCTTAAACCAAATTCCCTGTATTTGAGTGAAGAGTACAACTTCACTATTATATTTTCTCTTCCATTCCGTAGCTATCTCCTGCATGATCGTCACGGCCCTTTTGAGCAATTCAATGGCAGCGGCCATTAGCCAGCAGCTGATATGCCTTCTAGTGCCTACGTATAAGCTGCGTCCTTAGCCTTCTCGCTCTTTACAGAGTATACAGAAGTTATGAGTAGTCAGGAGATGCCGATACGGCACATCTCAAAAATCCGTACTCCCTGTAGCTGCTTATTAGCTGTTGGAGGAATGCCGCCGTCCATATGTAGCATCTCGACGCGCTACAAGAGAATCCGTGAGGGAATGAGCAATAGAACCCAATAGTGCTTTTTTGTAGCCCTTTCCTTCAAGAAAGGATTATTTTTGCCCTTCAGAAGTCAAGCTGTTTATAGTGCGCGGGATTTGCCTAATTTGTGTCGGAAATTTCCAAATTGCCTTACAAGGAAGACGCCTTACCAAGGCATCACAAGAAGCCGAAAAGCCGTTTCGGCATCTTACAAGGCAGTTCGAGATAGGGGTGTTCAACAAAATCCTTTATTTTTCGGCGACTGTGAGGAATATTAGAGAAAAAACAGTACCAGAGTTATATATCAGATGTACTTCACCTGTTTATACCACTTTCAGAGTGGCAGGACAAAATTGGCCTAACTAACTCTTGTAATGCGTTGTAAGGCAAATGTCTGCCGTCGCTAATAATGCCTTGTAAGGCATTTCGGAAATTTCCGACATGGTAACAGCGCTTGTACATCACGTGCGGGATGACAGACGCGGGATCGGCTTTCCTCCTTAGCCGAGCTCGGACCTCTCGGACCCTCGCATATTCAAAAGAGCAAGTAATGACCGAAATTTGGTCCCGGAAAACAAAACTTGTACTTACTGGTAGAGGAAGTATCGGTCAGCTCCGTTGCAACGAATGTATAGCTGCCTCAGCACGCCAGGAGTGCGACGACGGCACTTTTAGACTGTAGCCACGATCCCCAGCGGCTCCGCCTTACAATCAGATTCTTCTAACAGGGATATCCTTCGTTTGAGCCCTGCAAAGAAGGCAGAAGGCTATGTACGTTTGGGTTATTTTTAGATAACTCGACGCCGTGAAGACCTGGTTGCCCTTTTGTTTGATCTGTCTGGGGCCAGGGTAGATTGAGCGTCGTTGAAAATTAAGATTGAGCGGCGCAGGAATATTACTTATGGCTGATAGTGTGGCCAATTTCTCCGTCAAATCCGTTCATCGGTGCACGGAAGATAATTTGTACGATTGCTAGGTAGACCGTGTTTCAGGAGAGCCATAGTTCCAGTGGAATATTACAAAAATTCCGCGATCATTCTTATGCGTTGTATTTGAATCTCATAACTTGTCGAGATATTTACCGCTTATTGGTTCTGTTTTATCTCGTAATGAAGAAGGCAGAGACTAATATACTTATATGACATGGGAAAGGAAGCATTTCTTCAAGAAGGCGAAGTTGAATTGGTGTAACACTCACCGAATAATAAGCGCTCAAGTAGAGGCGGGGACTACTTTACAGATTCAAATTGTAGTCGTCGTTCACTTGGTCGAATGACTGTCGATTGGTTCACCAAATGTTGTACGCACTATGAACAACCCTGTCTCAAGTAATCACCGCCTGCAATACATGTCGCAAACCAAAGGAAATACATTAATCGAAATGTAAGAAACTCTACTACAGAACGTAAGCAAGTGGCAGGGCGTTGCCGTCAAGAGATATCAGGAGTATCAGAAACCTTGTAAACGACCTTCTCTGCGTGAATCTAGAACGGATAGTCAGCCTGGTAATGGAAAATGAAATAGTAAGGGAAGGAATCAGTACCTTTCCCGCCATCATATACGCAAAGCCCTCTTCGACACTTGCCAAACCTTTCGGGAAGACTTTGACCGCACCGAACTTCAGCAACTTCCTGGCAAGCATCTCGCTGATCATGGCGTTGTACTTGACTGCGTTCTCGTAGTGCTCGGGGTTGCCCTTAATCTTCATCGGGAGCTCGACATCCTGACATCCAGGACATTGTTTAATGCCATAAGCTCAAACGGAGTGATCATCGAAGCTTACCTGGCCCCACATTGAATAGACGAGCACAAGCTCGGTCTTGACGCCCTTCTTGCGGCTTTCGTACGGCAGGAGGGTGACAATGGTCCCGCCCTCCTTGCTGAGGCAGCTACTGACCTGCACAGGAGTCATCCCATCGCTGACGCAGTCGACGGCGTGACGCAGCCCGGCGCAAGTTGCGGCGAGGATGCGCTTGGGCGATCGAGAGTCGGCGTAGTCGAAGACTTGCGTCGCACCGATGGCGCGCACGAGATCGAAGTTGCCAGGGGAGCAGGTGGAAAAGACGCGCAGCCCCGAGAGCTTCGCGAACTGGACGGCGTACTGGCCCGTCGTGGACGTCCCAGACCAAATAAGGATGTCCGTTGGCGTCGACGCAGGTTCGAGGGGCGTCGGGAAATGGAGGGTCTGGTAGAGCGCTTGACATGTTGCGTAGCATGCGACTCCAAGCTGGGCGCCGACCTCGAACGGGACGTCCTCCGGGAGCGTGAAAATCAGAGAGGGGTCAGTGACGAGGTACTCGGCGAATGCGCCGTTCGGATTGATGTCTGCGAAAGGTAACGTAAGGGTTCGTCATCAGCTCACGCGTTCGGGGGAGGAAAGGTTCATTTCTTACTTCCACGTACGGCACCTGCGATGCGCTCCCCGAGCCTTCTCAGGCCATGGGGAACCGCAGAACCTAGCGCGACGACGGTACCGGCGAAGTCAGAACCCACGATGTTTCCGGGCTGCTTGTGCAGGATGATGGACTTCCCTGGTGAGAGTAAGCTACGTGAGCTCAGAGCCTTCCCACTTCGATGGCGGTTCCTCGTGAGAAGGACTTACAATCGGTGTGATTTTGCGCGCAGGCTTCAACCTTGACCAGAATCTCGTTAGGTCCCGGGGAAGGAGTCGGAATTAGCCTCAGTTCGAATTTTCCATCACCAGTGGTAACGACGCCTTTCATGGTCTTTGGAGCCATAATATGCGAAAAGAAGATGTGCCGGAAGGATCCAGCTGTGACGAGGATGCTGTTTCAAGACTTATATGTCCTTTTCTTTGGAGAAGGACATTCGCAGGTCGTTGTTGGGATCATTTATGTCTTTCGAGATACCTTTTGAGGCTATTCATGGCTTTCGTAAGGACGGACTTCCGACGAAGGTCGTGGCTCCAGGCACGAGCCTCCATTTGGCCCCAGTGGAGCAAGATCTGGCCAGCGGTTAGACTTTTCGATCGTGGGATTGGCGGTCGTTGGGGAGCCCGCGTGCGTGTACGGCTGTGAAACCAAAATCTGCTTAGGTGACGGGCAATAATAGCATCCAATCGTCCGTGTTTCGACCATGCACCAAGCAGAAGCTAGCAGCACCCGAGTGAGCCCCAGTCTGAAGAGTGAAGCGAACGCCAGTGCCGAGGTTATTCCCAATGGCCCACGCGTGGAACTGGAAGACGGTGCATTTCGGTGTTGGAGGACACGGTTCCAATAATTGGCGAACAATAAGAGTGAAGAGTCTCAAATGTAAACAAGGCGGGAATTACAGGGCCGTTGGCGGTCAATGAGAAAATATCAATTCACCTAAAACGGCATCATATGTATCGGGAAGGGACCCCGAAGACTGCCTCAGCTACAGGAAGCAAATATAGATGCCCATTTGTCTCCGCAATGAGGGTCGGTAGGGGGGAATAATTTCGCGGACGCCAAAATCAATATGGAAAGGACAGCAAGTGATCTCAGGTGCGATGTAAATGCGCGGCGACTAGGCGCTGCAGTTTCGCCAAAATTTCGCGTAGTTTCACTGCTCGGCGTCTCCGTAAGATTCGGATGCAGGGCCACGGTGAACCTGCGGTTTCGGGCAACCTGTGAGACAAAATCGCACCGAAGGCCGGAGGGCGTGGCCGTCCCTGTCCAGCCTCCTTTTTTCCTTATTGTTGTGAGAGACTTGAGGAGACGGCATTCAGTTCGGCATTGGGCCAACGCACCGGGCAGCGCCGGACTGTGGGAGCATTTGAAACTCCGCAAGGAGAGCCAGATCTGGGCGTGTTCCTTTGTTGATTGTGTACCACGATCTACGTTAATTGTCCGTGAACGCTTGGGCCTAGTGATACCCTATCCCCTCGCTTGAAACAATTCACTTTAGATCTCATATCCGGAGGTCGATAGTTCGTCATTCTTCGATATGACTGGGACCAACACGGTAATTACCTCCGGCGTATAAGTAGGATGGCGCCGCCTTGGCGGCGCAAGTTCTCCCCATTGCAGTCGAAAACGACAGAGTGCCCCCTCCTTCACACTCTGCGAGGCCGCCATGTCGCCTCCTATCGCGATCGTACGTCCTTCCTTGCCTTCCTCACGAAGAGACGCGTCGCTGACCATTTTTCGTGCTGTTCAGATTGGTATTTCGGTCGAGCTCCCTAGTGGCAACTATTCCTCGGAGAACCTCGACCACAAATCCTTTTTCGAGTTCTTGCTGTCGTCTGGTGAATCCTATGAGCAGATGCCGTCGGAGAGATTCAATATCGAAGCGTGCGTCTTAATGTTTTATTTGAAACCATCTTCAAGCTAATTCGGCTTGTCCCATTAGCTGGAAGGGAACCGGTATCGGCAAGATTCATGTCGACCGAGGATCTTTCTTAAAAAATATCGACACTTTCGACAACGTCGAATTCGGCATTTCATCCAAGGATGCCCAGGCGATGTCGCCAGCGACTCGCAAGCTTCTCGAGAATACATTCCTTGCCCTTCTCGACTCGGGAATTGACTATAGAACGAAGGTCATCGGATGCTTCACAGCGGGAACGTCCCTTGAGCTTACAAACGTTTCCGAAGCGGTACGCATTTCGCACCTGGAATGTCATAGGACGTACTAATTTGAATTCCTGCTTGTGCAGGACGAGTTCGACGCCCGTGGTTCTTTCGCTGGCTACAATTCCATGATTGCCAACCGCATCTCTAACCATCTCGATTTACTCGGGCCATCCTTCCCCATCGACACCGCCTGTAGCTCCACTCTGACCGCTTTGCACCTCGCGGTCCAGGCGATTACAACCGGAGATTGTGAAGCCGCTGTCATTGGAGGCTGCCAACTGAACCATCGGTGCTTGTTATTTTTTTTCTGGTGCTATCTCACGCTGACAGGCTTTTTTTTGGAAGGTTCATTGACTGGGTCACATACAGTCAAGGGTCATTGCTTGCCAAAGACGGAAAGTGCAAGCCTTTTGATAGCAACGCAGACGGGTATGCATTTTCGGCCATGTCTTTCGCCGTTCTCCCCAAGCCAACTTGGTTATTTTTTTGCCTAGATTTGCTCGTGCCGAAGGATGCGCAGTCGTGGTCATCAAGCCCCTTGACGCCGCGCTGAGAGACAATGATCACATTTACGCAACAGTGCGTCGTGTCTTCCATATCCTCTGCACGCGACGTTCTCACATCAAAATGATACATCTAGGTTTTGGGCACTGCAATCAACTCCACCGGTGCGGCCGCGGCCCCAGGTGCCCCAGTAGCAGAGTCCCAACGTGATGCAATGTTCCAAGCGTTCCAGCGCGCTGGGAGGAGTCCTCGCGAGGTGGATTATGTTGAACTACATGCTACAGGTGCGATCTTAGCTCGTCTTTACGTTCCGCCGGTGCACCAATCTGACTGATCAACTCTTTTGCTCGTGTTTTTCATTAGGCACGGCAAAAGGAGACCCCACTGAGGCCAACTGGGTGGGCGAGCATTTCCACAGAGAAGACGAGCTTGTGGTCGGCAGTGTCAAGGGCAATATCGGGTAAGTATCCTTCACATTCGCCAACTTATCCGGTTGGTGGTGTATGTCATGTTATTTTGGCTGACGGACATGTCGTGTTGCAGCCACCCCGAGATCACGGCTTTCCTTGCGTCGCTCTCGAAGGTTATCTCTATCTTTGAGAAGCAAACGATCCCGCCCCAGGTCAACATCAGCAAGCTCAACCCGGGCATCAAGTGGGACGAGTATCGTCTCAGAGTTCCATTCGAGCCGACTCCGCTTCCGTGCAGAGCAAACGGCAAGTCTCTCGTCGCCATCGCGGGCTCGGGCATCGGCGGCTCGAACGGTCATGTCGTTCTTGAAGGCCCGCCTCGCGTTGAAGGGGCGCCTAAAGTCAAGGATGTTGAAATGAAGCGACCGGTCCTTCTCCTGACTGGAGGTCTCTCGTCGAGAACCGCGACTTCGTCTGCGCAGTCGATCCAGCAAGATTTCGGGAAGTACTCCGACGACCTGTCGGCGTTATCGACTGTCCTTGGGCGGAGGTCGAAGCAAGCCACCTGGAGGTCGTACACAATTGGTCACCCTGGCCAGGAGAAGTTGGCGGATGTGTCCACGCCTCAGCACTGCCCTCGTAACCCGAACGGACTTGTGTATGTCTTTTCGGGACAAGGCCCTCAGCACGTTCATAGTAAGCCAGTCTCACGTGCAGTAGACGCGTCTAGTTGCTGATTTCATAATCTTTGCGTAGTGGGCCGTGAGCTCTTTGGAGCGTTCCCAGTCTTCCGCGATAGCGTCCTCGAGATGGACGAGGTCTTCATCAAGACGACCGGCAAATCGATCATCCACGACTACGGGCTCTTTGGCGCGTCTGCCGCCACTCCTTTGCCGGACATCTGGCCCATCGCCCTTGTCCTGCCTTCCATCTCCATCTTTCAGATCGCGCTCTTCGACTTGTTGACGAGCTTAGGCGTCAAGGCAGACGCGATCGTCGGCCACTCAGCTGGCGAGACCGCCGTACTTTACACTTCTGGCGCCGCCCCGAAGGCTATGGCCGTCGAGCTTGCCATCATTCGTGGTCGCTCTTTCACCCCGGTCGAGGAGCTTGGAGGAACTATGGCTGCGATTTCGTGTAGCCCCGAGGAATGGGGTGAGTTGTTGAGGGAGTATCGCGAGGAGAACACGGAGGCGGTCGTCGAACTGGCGTGCTACAATGCCCCGTCTGCTGTCGCCATTGCTGGAGAGGAAACAGCCATCGACAAGATTGTCAGCATGGCCGAGGCTCGCAAGAAGTTCGCCCGGAAGATTCGCACTCGGGTGCCCTTCCATTCGTCGATGATGAACGCGGCGAAGGAAGATTATACGGCCGCCCTCAAGGACTTGTTTGAGAGGTATCCGGGTCCACATCGCCCCACGACACCAGTCTACTCTACTTGCACCGGCCAGCTCTTCGAGGGCTCCTTCGAGGCAGAATACTATTGGGACAACACCGTCTCTCCAGTTCGTTTCACTGAGGCGATGGCTGGTATCCGTCAGGCTCTGCCCAACGCATCCTTCGTCGAGATTGCCCCTCATCCCGTACTCTCTTCTTACGTCGTTTCGATGGCATCGGAGGGTTCGACCGTCCTGCACTCTGCACAACGTCCCAAGCGCGGAGCCCCGCCAACAGAGTACGTCGACGTCCTCCACCTCTTGGGCAAGCTTACGTGTGCTGGGCACAACTTTGTCGACTTCACGACTCTCAACGGCCGCAAATGCTCTGAGTTTAGGCGTTCGTTGCCTGCGTATCCGTTCTCCAAGAAGAAGTATCCTCTGTATCCCGACACGCCCGGTACGCTCAAGCAGATGGAGGTTCAGCGCGGACCGTTGAACTACACCCACCTTCGTGTCAACAAGGAGTCGCACCCTGTGCTCGCGGAGCACATCATTCGAGGCGAGCCAATCATGCCTGCAGCGGGCTTCTTGGAAATGGTACGTCTGCTGGAGCGCTGTTAATTTATTGTATCTGATATCTTTTTTCCCAGGCACTGGAGTTTGGTGCTTCTACGCTCATGAACGTCAACATGCGTTCGATACTTTCGCTGTCTTCGGAGAAGCCGACCAAGGTCAATGTGAACCTCGATGGTGCCCACTGGACCGTCAAGTCAGTGTCCGTCTCGAAGGGTCGCAAAGACCACGCCCCGACTACAGTTCGTTCATGATTATGTAATTAATAATTCCTTTTTCTAACGACCTTTTCAGAGCGAACGTCTACACGCAGATGGTTACTTATCGTTCGAGATCCCCAGCGTTGCTCTGCCTGTGGACATCGCGGCTATTCGAGCCAGGTGCCCTGAGCACATTGGGTCAGGTTAGTTGAGCTCTTGTTGATAGTTCCGTTCCTGGAACTGAATGGCTCGTCTCCCAGGATTCTATCCTTCCCTTTCCTACTTTTCGGCGTATGGGCCACGCTTCCAGCGCGTGACAAACGTCTTCTTCAACCGCAACGAGGCACTCGCGTCCATCAAAGGAATGGACTCTGTCCTTGCTGGGTAAGATTACCTTGATAAATCATGCTTTCACCTTTACTGATCAGAACAACAGTGATGGCAAGTATTTGCTTCATCCCGCGATCCTCGACGCCTGCATCCAGGTCTCCGCCTACAAGCCTTTCCACGGCGACTACGACCCTAATGTCTACTACCTCCCTGCGCACGTCGACGCCATCATCGTCCATCAGGCTTTAAAGCCCAGCTACTTCCCAGCGCATGTTTACGCGCACGTCGAGTTGAAGAACTGGCTTCCAGGTATGTTGCTTCGTGACTAGCGCAGAATTAATGCTCATTCGACATAGATGCCATTCACTACGACATCACTCTTGTAAACGACGACGGTGTCCGTCTGTGCTCCTTCGTCGGCCTCCACGTCGCCAAGCACCATATTACGCCTGTTGCGGATCCAATTCGTCCTTTGGAAGTGGCTTACCAACCAGTCTTCCACGCGAAGCGCTCCATCGACGGTCCTGCGTACAAGGGCGAAGATCGTTCCGACCTCTTCGGCAGTCTTGACAAGATCTCTATTCGTGCAAAAATGCTCCAACGTGCTGGAGGTCTCCAAACGTTCGTGTTCTCACTTTCGAGTTTCGCAATGTCTTCGCGTATTGATATCTTGTTATAGCCCGAATCTGAACATCGCCATGCCTCCCTTCAAGAGCGTTCATCAAGAATGTGCGCCGTACTTTGAAACGTTCAAGGCTGTCGAGGTAAGCTCATCATAGTTATGTTATTTTATTTGTAACTAATCGTGTCATAGACGATTCCGTCTTCTGAAGGTCCCCAGTTTGATGAAGCTATCAAGTGCACCATGCATTCGTTGCGTGCAGCTTTGAACGAACTCGCTAAGTCAGGCACTCGCGTTGTCAAAGCTCTCGTTGTCGATAACGGTATTTTTTTTCTTCACTCATCTGATTCGTTCTGACCAACCTGTTTCCTCTAGTGAAATCTGAGCTCTTCCGCAAGGGTCTCGAAGCTGTTGTACAAGGATTCCCGTCCTTGTACTTCGAGCTCTTCATCGACAACAAGCATGTGGCTCAGTCCTTGCCCAATGTACCATCGGGCATCGTTCGCAGCACACGCATTGCGTTCAACGGCGCCGAGTCCGAGAGCCTCCAGGACCACCTCTTCGATATCGTCTTGTTCTTCAACGTTGCCTCTCAGCAAGCCAATCCTGCGTCCATCGCTAAAGCTGCCTCGACCTTCCTCGTTCCTGGAGGTACCTGCATCATGACCGAGCGTAATCTCGATGCCTGGGACATGGGTTATCTCGGTACCATGTGGTACGACGCCTACCTTGGCGCACCCTCCAAGGAGGAGACGTTTTCTCTGGGTTCTTACCTAGAGTCGTTGAAGGACCAACAACTCGACGTTTTGCGCAGCCACAGCTCCGAAGACTACGACCCCTTCCATTTTTCCGTCGAGTGCCAGAAGCCTAGTTGGCCCCCACAAACATTGCCTTCATCGCCTCTCTTCGACCCCATCGAGTCCTTCGCATATGCGTATAGCTATGGCAGCGAGATGGATTTGCAGTGGGAACTCTCCGGACTCAACGACGTGCAGCAACTCGACGTGTGGATCGTAGCGACTGAAGGGAGGGACGGAGGTGCTGCCCAAGGTCTGGTGCGAGCCCTTCGCCGGGAGTATGTTTCGTGGACTATCCGCCTGGTTATCTTCCCGTCTTCGTACGATGAAGACATGCGTCAGGAATTCCTCGAGCACTTACCCACCGAGCTACGTTCGGAACGCGACGTCATTGTCTCGGAAGATCGCCTTCTGGTACCTCGTCTGGCCCCAGTCGAAGCTCTTCAACCGCGCTCCGACAGGAAGTCTGACACTCGTTCGAGACGGCTAGCAGTCGATCATATTCTCGTCCGTGTTCTGTCTTCCTCAGACCAAAACGACGTCTCTGGAATCGTTGCATCCGTTGTAGATGCGAATGCCACCGATATCCAACCTAACACTCTCGTCGCTGCCCTTGTTCACAGCTCAACGGAGGAATACATGGAGTTGGACGCTGCCAGCGTCTTCCCTGTTTCCGATGATTACCTCAAGCATCTCTCGGTCACCTCTGCTGCCATCCTCGGTTTCGTCGCCGCGGTTCTCGCACTCGGACAGGCTACTCTTAGTCGCCCTACCCGTCTCTCCAAGCTTCGCATCTTGTTAACACATAGCGACTCCACCATCGGTTCGAGCGCCGCTGCCCTTCTCCTACAGAAGGGAGCCCAAGTCGATCGCGTCCCCCAAAACGCCAGCCTCTACACCCTCGCCAAGCTTCCTGTCGAGGCGTATGACGTCATCATATCCGGATATTCTGATCGTTCGTATCTTCAAGTCGTCGACACTCTGGTGCGTCCGAAGCAGGGCAAGGCCTTCTCGTGGAGCGACGAGGCGGAAGGGCTTGCTGCCATCCTCGACCGAGACCCATGTGCGGTGGGCGACGCTTTACGCTTCGGCTTGCTAGGTGTGAAAGAGATTCTTCCCTCTCTAGCGCCACCGCCACCTCTTCGCGTCACTGCCGCCAACGGCGACCTTCGCCAGGATCGCCCTTCTATCCACGCTTCATTTAAAGAAGAGAAAGCGTACGTTATTCTAGGAGGGATTGGGACAATTGGCGTCCACCTGGCGTTGTATATGTATCAGGCAAGTCTCTTCCGTGGACAACACTGAATCTTTTTGTTCACGATCGCGATCTTTACAGCGAGGTGCTCGGCACATCGTCCTTACATCGCGTTCTGGAGAGAAGAGCCTCGAAAGCAATACGAACGTCGTCGTGCGCCGTATGGTCGACTACTTGAAGGCCCGGCCCGAACTTCGATTGTCTCTTGTGGCACTTGATGCTACTGATGAAGCGGGCATGAGGACCTTCATGGACGACCTCGGTCCCGTTGGTGGGTGTATTGTCCTCACTGCTGTCCTCTTAGATGGCATCTTCCGCCACCTAAACGAAGAAGCATTTTCTCGCGTCTTCCATGCAAAGATAGGGGTCCTGGACACTCTCAAGCAGTCTGTCAATATCCAGGATCTCGACTTCCTGGTTTCGTTCACCTCGGTTTCGGGTCTCATTGGATTCGGGGGTCAGACGAACTATGGAGCGTAAGTCTGCCTACGCCACCTGTATAAATTATAGCTGATTGTGTTCCCGCAGTGGGAATACTGCCCTCGAGCATCATACAGCCGAGAGCTCGAATGGCTTCTCCTTCATTTGCCCGGGCATTTTAGACTCTACTTTGATGCTTGCGGGTACTGGGAAGTCCAACGAAACTCGTCTCAGCGCGCTCATTCCCTGGTCGGTTTCCGCGGAAGGTAAGTCACAAGACCTTCGATAATCCTTACCGCCTTTGACCTTTGACCCTTTCCTAGATATGATTCGCTGGTTCGACGACGCCATGGCGCGCTTCCAGCACGGCCGACGTATCATTCGTTACGTGCCTGATCTCAACTGGGAAGCCTTGGAGCGAACTCAAGGCATGCCGCGTCTTGGAACGCACCTCCTCGCAGATCAAGTTGTGGACGTCTCTGACGACGTCGACGACTCCGAGCGCATGACAGAGGTCATCAAGAACGTCCTTGCCGTACCCGCAGCCGATTTCTCCCCCGACGTCCCACTCACAGCCTACGGCATCGATTCCCTCTCCGCCTCTCGGATCTCTTTCCTTCTCCGACCTTTTGTTGAAGTCACCCAAATCCAACTCCTCGCCGACATCACTCTCAACGACCTTGTTCGTCTATCTCAGTCCAACGTCGAGGCGGTGCAAGAGCAAACCACCTCGAAGCCAGTGCAGAGTCGGAATAAGGCCGACTTGATGTCGGAGATGCTTGCGAAGTACAGCGCCGGCCTGGAGGCTGGCCCGTCGGTGTCACCGTCAAGCTCATTGGCGCCGTCGGAGGAGGTCGTCCTCATCACTGGCACGACGGGCACTTTGGGAGCGAACGTGTTGGAGAACCTCCTCAAGAACCCATCAGTCAAGCTCGTGTATGCGCTCAATCGGGTCAGGCAAAACTTGATGTCTCTCGTTGGTTGCCAGGAAGCTGTGTTCGTTCGTCAAGGTCTTGATGTCTCGCTCCTCGAATCAGGCAAACTTGTTCTGTTGGAAGGAGATCTCGCGGAAGATCGCTTTGGTTTGAGCGCTGAGCGTGAGGACGAGCTGCTGTCTTCTGTCACTCACATTATCCACAATGGTGCGTCTATCGCTTAGCCTGAAGCTATAAAGCGGTTGTTGACCGAAATGTTCTTCAGCATGGAGAGTTGATTTCGTCTCTTCTCTCGCTGACAATGAAGACCTTATCAAGGGTACTCGCAAGTTGCTTGACTTCGCCCAACGTTCGAGGCTCGCGTCCAAGCCGTCCCTCTCCTATATCAGTTCGATTGGCACATACCAAGGTATGCCTTCAATGTGCACTTATTTCTACGATATTAACGATGTATGCAGTCGCCAAGGATTCTGACCCCGAGTACGCTCCAGAGGCCTCCGTCCTGGACCCCAAGGTGTCGATTCAGACCGGATACATCGAGTCGAAGTGGGTCGCGGAGCGCCTCTTCCAGATTGCTGGCGAGAAGTGTGGCCTACAGACTAACGTCATCCGAGTCGGTCTGCTCACTGGCGGCGTCAACGGCAGTTGGGATCCTTCTCAGTGGTTCCCTGGTATCGTCCAGTCTGCAGTTTATATTGGTTGCCTACCCGAAGTTGATGATGTACGTCTCCTTTTTCAACTAATCCCTCCTTATGTATGCTGAGCATTGGTTATCGTTCAGGTTGTTTCGTGGATCCCTGTTGACCTCGCTGCCTCCGCCATCGTCGACATGCGCCGCACTCCCTCTGACACTCTACATCTCATCCACCCCAACCCGACTCAGTGGAACGATCTCGTCAAACCTGCCTCGAAGATTCTGAACGTCCCTCTCGTACCATACGTCGAGTGGTTTGCCCGGCTAGAGGCGTCAGCCCGTGACGCCGACGAGCATGGCCCTGCCATGGTCAACCAACGTGCTGCACTCCGGTTGACCCACTTCTACGGCATTGCGCTCGGCGTATCAAGGTTCCACACGGAGAGCGGAGGACTTCTCGCAAAAGTTGTGTCTGACAAGGGTTACTGGGCATCGCCTTCCCTTCAGGCCGACACCGTCTCAAGACTCGGGGAACATGACGTCAAGAAATGGATGGCGTATTGGAGAGAGATCGGCTTCCTGCCTTCATGAGCTCGTGTGCGTTTGCTTGTCATCGCTATTTATTTACTCGCTATCGTTTTTACTCTCATTTGTATTCGCTCCTACTTTCGTATTCGCTTCTAATCTTCCCGCTGGAAGTTCGTCTAATGGCGGCGCCTGAGTCTTCGTGGAGGTCGCCTGTCGCTCGTTTTCGCACTTACTTTATTCGTAGTCCTTCGTAGTACCTTAAAAGTGTCATCATAATACACATGTACACCGTCGAGCTTTACAATAACAATACATTCAACACATTGGATTGTTTCCCACTACGTAGCTGAGCATCATTAACCTTTGGATGCTTCTTCGAGGCACCTTCTCAGCCGTTGTCAGGCACGCACGCAAAGTAGTAGTAAAAGTGATCGATATCTAAAATGGGCCTTGGAGAGGCCGACCTTCTTCACTAACCACGAAGTACTATCACCAACGGACGTGCCACAGGTCGGTAGAACGCGCTATCCTAGGCAAATCCCATGAATGCAACGTATACACGGCTTGGACTCGACTCTAGGCGGAACCCAGAAGCGGAAGAGTGCCCCAGCACCCAGAGGGTAGGTCCCTTATCTACTTCCCCAGCTGAACGACGCGATAACCCCTGCTTGCAGAAATCGAAACCGTGACAATAACGCAAACTGCATACGTGGAATTCACCGCCTAGCGAAGAGGGAGCAGGTCTCGATCGTCCACGCGGTGTTCGTCTGAGCAACACTGGCTAATGCAATGCTATCAGTACGTTCAAGGCAATGATGTTCCCGCCCAAGTTGTCGCAGACCTGGGTGAGACTCCGACGGACTCTCTGGACCCAGTTGAGCAGCGAAAGGGATATGGACATGACGAAATGGTGAGCTACAGCATCGCCTTGCCGTTGCTAGGAGCGGCGGCTCTTTATCCTCGCTGGATGTGGGCTGCTGCCTGAGCATGCACAAAATCGCCTGGTTCCACCGGAAGCTTTGGAGCTGGCAAGCGCTCACCACTTTTTTTTTCGCGCGACGCTTTCCAATCATGCACAACCTCATTTCAGAAGGTTTACTCATTTCCTGGCGACTGCCTGGGATCCCTCTCGCCAAAGAACGCCTTGAGTGGTCTGAAGGGCTGCATTGGTTACTTCAAGGACTTGGATTATGAAGGCAATGGTACTGATACCCGTGTTCGACATAAGTAGCCTCCTCGGCTCGCCGCTTGCTTCGTGTTCAACATTCAAATATTCGTTACTCAACCCACCGCTCTTGCAACCGCCGCCCAGCCGCGCAGTCAACCTTTGAACGCGATGGATGCCCTCAACTACCTTCCAGGACCGGACACACATCGATAATCCGTTCCTCGACATCATGAAAGAGTTCAAGCTAAGTTCAAGATCAGCAGTACGTACGTTGTCCATTTTTTCGCGCACATATGCATTCATGGCCCGTCATAGGATTGATACGCCTGGTGTCATCAAACGCGTTTCTCGCCTCTTCAGGCGTCATCCAACGTTGATCTAAGGCTTCAACCCTTTCCTGCCTGCCAGCTATGAGATCGAAGTCAATGGCGACCATTCTATTGCAGTAACGACGCGAGTCGGAACCACTGCATCTAGTCTAGGTGACATTGGGTACCCGTTTTCTTTCCACTGTGAGCTCCATCTGCGGGTGAATCTAGGCTCACGAAATGTTACAGGAACGGAAATCCGTCATAGTGCTTCACGACCTCCGTGGCAGATTTGAAGTCCTGTTGGCAGCTGACCGGATCTCCTTCATAGTTGCAGGGTAAAAGTATCAGTATGATACATAGTAGATTTTACATTACATTCAATACAGGGAAGGTCCAACTATGTAGCATCGAAAGACTATTTGACGATGGAATTGACACCTCGTGCCGCAAGGTAGTCCTTCGCAATGCTCGTACTCTGTATAAAACATCAATGCTGAGGAGGAAGCTATCCAAAACGTGAAACGTACGAGACCCTTGACAATCTCGTAAACGCTCTTGTCGTGGTATCGGAGACCAGTTGCAGGATCTGTGTAGGGTGCCTGGAATGAAATACGAAGTCGAGAGGTCTTGGTTTTACGAAAAAATTGAACATACCTCTAGACCTGTGATGTCGCATAGATGTCGATGAGGAAGAACAGAAGGCGGTGCCTCAATCGTCGTATCTTCAAGAGTATTCTTTCAAGACGTAGCATAAGAAGCCATCGTCCAAGAACTCACATGTTGGAACCTCTTCCGGTATATCTACCACAGCCTCTGGATTGTCCTTCATGACTTCCTCCCTCTCTAGCCTCCTAGCTTCCCTCTCTGTCCTTTCACGTTCCCTCTCTTGCCCAAGAACGGTCTTGAGGTTCTTTGCACGCCGGTTGACGTTCTTGGTGTAGTATGGGTTCTTGAAAGGACGTGGCTGGTGCAGGTAAGATAGCTGCACAGCTAATGACTGCAGAGAAGCGGCTTTGAGGACGTTTGACGCGAGAGAAGTGCTAGTGAATTCACGTACAGGCGTTTGGGGTGTCGAAGTTCCATCGGAGGGAAGCTTTTTCTTAAATCCGCCTTTAGGTGGCCTATCAGTATTCTTAGCGTGAGCGTTTCCTGGCGTCTGAATAGGTAGAATTCAACGCGAACATTGCAGCGTGGCTTCAGATTGCTGTCGGCGGACGAGTCAACGACAAGAACGGTATAGCGGGCCGTCAACGGAATCTCAATATGTCACCCAACGGTCACAGTCAACGTGACAAAAAGTTCTTCGGTCCGTAATTCTTAATCTTCAACTACCCCAGTGCCTCCTCTTCCCCTGGTCCAAGCCATGGCGCCGCTCCATAAATCCAGCAATAAACGACCAGCACCGTCTCAGGCTGGATCAAAATCCAAAAAACCCCACATAGAGACCTCAACAACTGATAAAAAGCGGAGTCGGCCCGTTACACAACCTGTCGCAGTGCAAGAGACAGGATCGGACTCGGAGGAGGACTTTGAGAATGCAGACAGCGGGGGCGAAGACGACGATGTCGCGCTAGCAAGAGAACAGGACGAGAACTCAATGCAAGTGGACATAAAACCCAAAGACCCAAACGGTATGTCTTATAATCTTCGCTGGAGAATTGCTCTAAATTTATTCATTCAATCAAGCTGCTCGTGAATCACATAAAGCTCAGAAAGCGCTGTTTGATCAACGACGTGCTGCGAAACCCAATTCATCTCTCCTAGTCGAGGCCAAGAAGGTTTGGTCACTCGCTCGACAGAAAAACCTCAAGCCAGCGGAACGCCAAAAACACTTGAGGAGCCTCATGGACGTGATCCGAGGAAAAGTGAAGGATATCGTCTTCAAGCATGACGCCAGCCGGATAGTGCAAACGGCTGTAAAACACGGAGGCCAGAAGGAGCGGGACGAGATCGCGGTTGAGCTGAAGGGAAAGTACAGGGAATTGGCGCAGAATAAATACTCGAGGGTGATATTCCGTCTATATCTCATTTTTCCGAAATGGTTCATGAATGTCTTTCAGTTCCTCGCGACGAAGCTCATTCGATTCTGCCCAGCTCATCGAGCATCGATCCTTCTCGAGTTCCAATCGCAAGTTATCCGAATGCTGCTGCACAAAGAGGCATCTTCTGTACTCGCAGACGCGTTCGAGCTTTACGCCAATGCGTACGAGCGGACGATTTTGCTACGAGAATTTTACGGAAAAGAGGCCTCTTTATTCTCAGTGACACATGGCAGTGAGGAAGACAAGACACGGGCGAAGAAGGGACTCAACGGTGTTCTTGAAGGGGCAGACAGCGAGAGAAGGAGAAGAATACTTGCCGCCCTCAAGGATATTCTCATGAATATGTGCGCTTATTTCCATTCCCCTTCACAGAACGTAAAGTGACGGAGTAGCAGTTTCAACAATTCCGATAAAGGTGCCGTAACGCACGTTATAGTCCATCGTGCGTTGTGGGAGTACCTTTCTGCGATCAATGAATCTCCAGATGAAGCAGAGAGGGAAAAACTCAGAAGAGAAATTTTCGACAGGTGTGGAACGCTAGTCACTGCACTTATGGTCTCAAACTCATGTCGTTTGCAGCTGTCAGGAACTCCTGGCTGAGATGGTTCACACAAGGGATGGCAGTCGAATCGTTCGCGAATTTCTGGCGCAGGGCACAGCGAAGGTACGGCAAAGCTGGGCTCTTTTTTTCTTCCTTCATATTTTCAACTTTCTGCTCGTAGGATCGAAAACAGATTCTCAAAGTCCTGAAACCTCACATAGAACGCATGTGTCTAGATGATGAGGCACAGCTCGTCCTTTTCACCGCTCTAGATGTTACTGAGTCAGTTCGCATTTCCTCTGATTCTACCGAGTATACTCACACAGCCAATAGTGACACCAAACTGCTTGCCAAAGGTCTGGTATCGGCTATCACAGTGTCAGCACCAAAACTCTACAACAGCACCCAAGGACGTCGTAGTCTACTCTACCTCGTCGTTCCACGGACAAGACGACACTTCACGCCTGCCCAAATTGCGTCATTGGCGGAGACCGACGCAGCTCGGTCACGGACGAGCAAGAAGAGTGCGGAGAGCAGAGAAGAGGAGGTGCGCCGGGCAGCGAGTGAGGACCTGCTTCGGTGGATCACTGAGTCTGGGGAGAACCTAGTTAGAGAACCGAGTGGAAGCTTGGTGGTTGGTGAAGTCATGTTGCATGCTGAAGGAGGTGCGCGTGTTTCTCGCAGAGGTTTTAAACCAGGGCTTATTTTCAAAAATGACAGATAAAGCTGATGCGATCCAAGCGCTACTGAAAGCCCTCGCCTCTCCTTCAACGACAGACCCTCATCCAATAGATCTCCCACCAACATCTCGACTGTACAAAACTCTCCTTCAAGGCGGCCACTACAATCACTCCACTGTCTCTGTTGAACGGGTGCCTACATCACTGTGGGATTCTACGGTTTTCGCACAGGAGTTTGTCAAAACCGTTGGTCGGGATCAGACGGTGGGCATGTGCAGAGGAGAGGGAAACGGCGCGTTTGTTGTTGCTGAGCTCTGCGACGCATTGCTGCGGGGAGAAGCAAAGGAAGTGAGAAAGGAAGTGAAGAACTGGTTTGGAAAGGATGTGGTTAAGGAGATTGAGGGCAGTGAGGCCAAGGGAAAGAAGGTCCTTCTTGAGAAGTTGTCGTTGCTCTGAGAGTAATTGGATCTATGCATCTGCTTACCGCTGTTTCTACTCTGTGCCGCAGGTTCGGTGCTAGCTCGGAAACGACAGTGTTTCCGAGTCTGAGCCGTCTCTGCTCAGGCTTCAAGCTTCAAGCTTCAAGCCCAACAGCCCCGCCTTTTATCGATGCTAAGGCATGCACATTTACCGCAGTTTTCTGTCTTGAGGCTATTCTTACCAGGCTCGGGGCTGATCTCTGAAAAGTTCATAGAGAGGGTAAGCCCTTGTTATTAGTTGGATTGCTATCATCTGGGACCGAACGCCGTACTGACCCACTGAAGAGCTCTTCCGCGTCAGGCACAGAAGCCGCAAACGACCTCTTAGTCAGAACCGTTTCCTCATCTTGATTCTTGCCCACTACCGCCGACCAACCGCCGAACACGATGCAGATGGGAGCGAGTCAGACCTATTTCCGGCGCATTTCCGACAGCTCGACTGAAGGCACTTATTTACTCTGGATGATTGACAATCGCTATCTGTTGGTCGGCTGAGGCTGTGGCCGAGCCTGAGAGCTGTGCCTTCAATTAGCTTTTCTACCCCGGAGCAAGCGCTCACGGATTGTACCTTTCAATGCCCCCTCTGGCGACATCAACCACCGCACCGGAGCTGCTGTCTGCTGTTCCTCCAGTCGTTGCGTTGAGGACGGCACTGAAGGATCTTGTCGACACCTCCGAGAACATCTTCACTTGTTTCTCCACGGTCAGTGGCCTTGAAAGCATGCGTACGAGTATCTAATCGAGTTTTCTAGGATTCGCGACAGAAGACGGCAAAGGCTGCGGCAACTGCGTTATTCAAAGCCGTTCGCGAGTTGGAGACGTTCTGCAATGAGCATCATGACCTATTGGAGAGTTCGACTGCGATGAGGAAGTTACTTGGTCAGGTCGTTCAGTGAGTGTCACGTTTTTGTGCCTGCTGATCTTTTCTCATCGAGGTGTGATAGGGAAACGGAAGACCTTTATCGCAAATGCTGCGAGGCCTCATCACCTCCGCCATCGGCTGGCGTCATCTCGAAACTGGTGCAGGGCCTTCAGTCATGGAGACATCAGCCGCCGTCAATGGAGAAAGACATCTTCAAACTGGTCAACGATGTCAACCAATGCCATATGAGGTTCACAGTAAGTTCTTCCGCTGAACGTCCAAGTCATCTAAGCTGAGGTTTTTCCAGTCGTTCACCGTGAAGCGTGTGGAGAAATTCCTCGTAGCCATAGCCCATTCCAGTATCGGCCAAATTATTCGCACAAAGGGCCTAATACGTCCCAGAGAAGACGAGGACGAGGAAGAGCTTCGTGCTGAGGTGACCGAGGGCCAACTAGTGCAGTTCATGGGTTCATCATCTACGACGAAGCTGTCGATGGCATCCTCAAGACTCACCGCCGATCTCATCGCCGACATGTATATTCGGCTTCAAGTCAAAGTCATCAACGAATCTCTTATGGACCTGAGCGCCATTAAATTCGCCAAGGTCGAAGAGCACATGGAGGAGTACACCCGCCCGTTCCAACCTCTTATGGCTCGTTCCTTCGACTCTATCGACCCAAGCATGCTCCACGATAGTGTTGTAACACAGGCATTGGAACTTCAGCGTATTTTGCGGGAAGGATCAACGACGATGTCGATTCAAGAAGGGGCATGGGAGATGGTGAACCTGTCGATCGGACTGTTCAACCTGAGCATGTTCGAAGAAGCGGCCAACATGGGCACCTGGACGGTCAACCTTTTCCGCAAGCTTGTCGAGATGGACGAGAAAATATATATGCCATACCTCATCCACACGCTCCGGCACGTCACGAAATACTACCAAGCCGTTGACAATCTCGATGGAGCGATCGACGCCATTGAAGAGTCGCTGAGGCTGAGCCGGAAACTGGTGGAGCAGCAGCCCGACGCCGAGGAGCTGACTGTTCAGCTCGGTGGCGTGTTGTCAACGTATGCGATGATGCTTGGCCTAAAGAACGACCACGAGAAGGGTTTGGAGGCCATTAACGAAGCTACTGCGGTCTTTGAGCGAATGTCGTATCGTCAACGAGGCATCGCGGACGCGGAGGGAGTGGATGATTCCGCAATCACTACCCTGTCGGACAAAGCCCTATGTGACTACGCCAGGGCGCTGCACCAGAAGTCGTATACCCTCGAATCACTTGGACGGCTGGAGGACGCAATCGATGTCGAGAAGAAGGCCTCACAGATTATGCAGTCCCTATGCCCGCTCTACCCTGACTCGATTTTAGAGACGGAACTCGCCGAGATGCTCTACCGCCTCTGCCACAGAGACTTCCGCTCCATCATTCCAGCCCTTCAAGCCTTGTTCTACGCGGAAGAGTGTGTGATGATCTACGAGCTGTTCACCGAACACGATTCGAAGAAGTACGGGCAGTACTTGTACTCGGCGTACTGGGAGAAAGCGACGATCCACGGCTTGCTGGACCAAACCGACGACGCTCTCAAGACGTGGAAGAAAGCTGCTGATCTCGCGAAGAGGATCATCGCTGACCAGACCTTCCTCGCGGATGCGCTATACCAGGCTTGCTGGAGCCTGCGCAAGCTCCAGCGACACGATGAAGCCGTGACAATTCGCCTCGAGTCCGTCCAAACGTATCACGAGATCCACAAAACGGCCTCTGTGGTGGAGGCGAATGGACACTACGATCTCGCCGTCGACTTCCAGTTAGCCCATCGTTACCCTGAGGCTCTCAAGTCCGCCGAAGAAGCCTTGGCCCAGTACAAGATTCTGGCCGCGAACAACCCCGACGAGACAAAGCGTGTCGCACAGGCGCAGACGCTCGTTAGCCACATCCACTGCGACGCAAGCGATCTGGAACTTGCGTATGAAGCCAGTCGAGAGGCCGTTAGGACCTATCAGTCATTAGTTGAGACGCGTGCAGACCACATCGCGGCGTACGTGCGTTGCTTGCGGATTGCTATATCTATTATCTACAGGTTGTCCCATCCGGAGAAGTCAGTAGGGTTTGGCGAAGAGATCGTCCACGAGTTCAAGGAGCTGATTAAGGACTATCCGAAAGACGTCGGCTTCGCGCTGGCCGAGGCTATGTCGACCCTCTCTTGCATCCTCACCGATTTGAAACGCCCTCCAGAAGCGATGGCATGGATTCTCCAGCTGATAGAGTATTTCGAGGGTTATGAGGATAGAAGTGCCGATGCTGTTGGACGACACATCAATGCACTCATCGACTACGCCAGCATCATCGATTGTCAGGGACACAGCGAGCGCGCGTTGGAACCTATTGAGAAAGCCATCAAACTTGGACTGGACTTCGGCGTCTCAGACGCCACTTTGGTATCACGGACGTCAGGTGCAATGTTCCGCCGGGCGCACTTGTGCTGTGAGGTGGGACGATACGCCGATGCTTTGGAGATCGCCAACGAGACACTCGACTTTGTTCGCAAGAACAACCCGTCACTCATCAGCGACCTTGTCGGCACTCTCCAAGTCTGTGTCATGGTAAATCACTACAACCACAACGAGGCCAAGGCGATGGAGTACGCGAAGGAAGCTGTGGAGGTCTGTCGCGGCGAGGCGATGGCCAAGCTGGTGAAGGAACAAATCGATGACCTCTGCTTCTTGCCGAACACGCTGATCGACGTTTCGACGTGCTGGTGGTACCTCGGGGAGCATGCCGAGGCAGCGAAAGTCGCGCAGGAGGCCCTGGACGAGATCACAAAGCTGGAGCCTCCCAAGTCGGCCTTGAACCCTGCCCGTTGGGAGAACACGTACTTCTACGCTCTGAAGCAGGTCTGCGTCACTCAGTTTGCGAACGGCTCCATGCTTGACGACAAGGACATTCTCCGTGTCAAGGTGTTCAGCGATGAGAGGATGAAGACGAACAACGGGTATACTAATCAGATGGCCGAGTTGTTGGACACGCTACAGCTGTACTATTGTATGCGTGGACGCCATGAAGAAGGCGCCAGGTATGGGAAGGAGCTGCAGGACCTTCGGGCGCGATTGCATGAGGAATTCCCAGAACTTGCGCGCCAGGTGGAACGTGAGTTGGATTGGAGGAGGGCCACGTCTTCATGGATCAATATTCTCGCGAAGCTCGACCTGAAGTGCGGACACTACCAGGATCTGTTAATACAGCTGTGAGTGCGAAACGTTGGAAGCTATTTACTAGGACAAGTTTCATGGGATCTATCACTGGGTATAATATCTTGTAAGAACACTCGAACCTTGGATGTATTTGTTATCAATTCCCTCTCACCGTTGTCCTTATGCGTCCTCTACTACGAAGCAGAAAGACATGAGCTCCCAGGATTTCTACTTAGTACTGGCCCCTTGCAGATACTCTCCTCGCGGTTGCAAAGCTGGGTTCGCAGAGGGGCCTAGGAACGGAATCCTTCGACGGAGAATGTCGACACTCATGTCTCGAGCCATGCCGAAGTAGCAACAGAATTTCTGTAGATTGCTGTAGACAGCGTCGGGGAAGAGTTCGACCGTGACGGAAGTAGGTTACGGATTCAGATTTCAAGCTCCTTTCGGGCTATGATTCCTTCTTTATAACGGTCAAATCGGCAGCTCCAGACGCCAGTGTTGTCTAGGATATGGGAAAGCTCAGTATCCTGCATGTAGAGAGGTCCCTGGGTTCGAAGTTCAAAGGGTTACACGTGCTGCGTGTGAACTATTTCTTACGTCATCATTACTTACTCAGACCCCTCGTGTTAGACGCCCGTTGCTTCTTGCGTCCTACCCTCACCTCACTGTACAGAAGAGATGGTCCTGTCAAGCCTAGATGTTATACTACCACTATCTGCTGGTAAGTGTCTCTGATGTGGCATGAAATTAGATTCTTTCAAAGTCCACATCATCGTCTGACGAGCTTCTGGCGCCGATGCACCCTTGGCTTTCAGGAACTCGGATGTCCTTAATAATCCCACCGAATGAACAGTCCAAGTACTTGAATATTTCAAAGCCCCGTGATAAAGGGAGGAGAGGGGGCGGAAGATTGAAGTACTTTGTGGATCTGCCGTTGGACATCGTCTACGAGGTGTGTACCATATGCATCTCCTCGAACTCATGGGCGCTATAGCCTCTGAGCTCCCCTTTGAGACAGATTATATCGCACCTCAATCCCATTGACCTGCTAAATTTATCCCGCAGTTCGAAGGACTTCCGAGCTTTCTTCCTGTCTCGCAGTACGATCGCATCGTGGAGGAAGGTTTTACGGCGCCTGGGGGATGACATCCCTCCATGTCCAGAAGATCTCACTGAGCCACAGTATGCTAGCTTGCTGTTTGATACGTTCTGTATGGTGAGAACTCGCCTCTTGAGTACTATCTGCCGCTGACGAGCTGGTGCTAGGCATGTGGGACATCTCGTCGTTTCGCAACCTCAGACTTCAAGATGCGATTAAGATTCTGCGCAGCTTGTAAAAAGATGAAGTGGATCGCTACACTGTGTCGTCATTCTCCTTTCTCACTGTTTATAGCACATGCCACGGACGTATGGAAAAGAAATTCCACGGGGATGTTGCAACTACGGCCTTCAAGATCATTCCGAGCTACGACGGTCGTGCGGTTCGAGTTAGTGCTTCAGAGCGTAAGTGTATTGTACGACTATCTAGGATTTCACACGATGTAATAGAACAGTCTTACCAACAGCAGAATTCGACGCCAACAATCACACCGAGTCGCAAACATATTTCCGCCCCGAGCTACAGTTGGCTATCCAGGAAATCCAAACTTTCTGGAGTTTAAAGGCGGAGTCACCAGAAGAATTCGAAGTCTTCGTGAGGGACCGTAATCTGCGCGCTACAGTCGCAATGAATGTACGTAGACAAGTGGTTCGAACCTGGTCCTGGCCCTTTCTTGATAATATTCTACCTAGGAAGGATCGGCGATACAGTCCTGGATTTCTCGTTACAAAGAAAGGCGATCAAAAGAAATGGCTGATCAACGCCTCACAAGGTACGTAGAGTTGTATCCTCCTCGAATCTGCAAAATAATCACTTGACATGTTACAGGATCAAGCAAGAGATGAATAAACTGGGTTGGGAAGAACAATACTTTCCCAGCTGGTGTGATTCCGATCCAGGCGATCGCAGGAAGTGGTGCCGTTTTATGTACCAAACCAAGGAATTGACCGATCGTGGTACGTCCTGCAGTACACTTTGTGGTGGCATAAATCTAACGTCAATCAAGGTTGGAGCTTGATTCGTCCCAAAATGACGGCAATCTATGAGCGTCGCAAGAAGGAACAGTTAAGCAAGGTCTTGTGGGGCCAAATCAAGGACCGCTGGATGGAGTATCGCTTGGCACATCCCCCCGGGGTACGGCGCCGTATGCCCGGCTGGGCTGAAGTAGAAAAGCTGTCAATCATCGCATCCTTCGTCTCCGAAAACTATGCCAACTGCTCCGACGCAGCTATGGCTGGCCTTATGGAATCGATCGTTAAGGGAACTGAGGACTTTTTTGCTTCCGTTGAAATCGATTTGGAGACGGTTCTCGTCGACTCGGCCCGACTTGATCCGGGAGAGACGGACAAAGACCCTGGAGTCTCTTTGCTTGCCATGGCGGGATGCGTCTTCGTCTGTGATCCGGGAGACATTTTGGGTCCTGCTGTCATCAAAGCGTTCCCAGAACTCGTCGAGTACCTCGTCGATTCCAACCCATTGAAGCCGTGGAGCGAAATTTGTCCCAAAGCCGACCTAATGCTTCATGCTGTCGTGCAGGATGTTCTTAACGCTCTGAGGCTTCCAGCCGATACTACGAGGAGCGACGTTCTATCTCTTGGCCCCGTTACATGTAATTGCTCCCACCAAAACTACCGCGGTGCGATCACTTTCGACAAACTTGTGAGTTCCCGGTCCATCACCTCCGCCAGAGCTTTCTCTCACCCCTTAGTTTAGGTTGAGCATGTCTACGAAGAACAAAGATGGTACGCTGAGGCTCTAATGAAAAGCTTGGCTATCTCCAACTCATCACAGTAAGCAACAATGTCTCTGTATTCATGCGCCAGAGAACTGATTGCATTGTAACGTTTCTGTCGTCCTGAAAGGGAGCTTTTCTGGAACACTCACTCGACATCTAGTCTCCCCTCTCTTATTAGTTGCTGCTCGGAACTTGCCGAAGTGTCTGGAAACAGGAGATCGCCCTACTACCTCGACGATTGGGCACAATCATCCTCATCTGACGCACCTTGCAACACTGCACCTCAAGTTCCCAGTAGTAGTTCCGGGACTGCCATCTCTGACCTACTGGCCAAACCACTCTATTGTTTATATTGCTATGAAATGGCGAGAATATTTTATCCACTCCGTACCGAAGAGGACGCAGACTGGCATATGCGTTACAAGTGAGCCCTTCAATGTAGGTATGCACACAGCTCTCACGAAATTTATAGGCATGAGAGGTCGAGGACTCCGATGGACCTCGATTCGCAGACAAACCTCGAGGAGAGATTCACCTTTGGAGAGAGATTGGCCCTCAGCCACCACTGGACGGATTGGATGGACTTCGACAATTCTTTCTTCAAGCCGAGCCCTGGAGGTGACATCAACTTCGAGAGAGATTTTGGACGATGGTTCGCGGATCCAGAAGAACAAGTAAAAGGATGACGAATTCTGTATTTTAAATAAACTCTCTACAGTCTAAACATGTATCACAATATGTTTTCATTATTTATGTAATATAGTACTCGACGTCCGGAACCAAGATTTCTACAGCAATTCTAAATACCAGAATTTGGTCCAACGCGAGGTTCGAACTCTGAGGCATCACGAGCACGTGATAAATCGTGGACTCGCTTAAAGTTAGAGATCGCATACATCTTCTCTCCATCCATCATGGTTTGCTCTCATATCGATCACCTTACGCGTCTTCAAACGCCCAAATTATCTCAGAGCGTTCATCGGGAAGAATGTACACAATGCTTTGATAACCAGGTACGTGGTGGTGGTACTCGGATGAGCGCTCATTGATTTGTCTTTGTGATCAGGATGGCCCCGATGGTATCGACGTATGCCTCAGCTGCTTCAATGGAGGGTGCCTAGATGAGGGGAGGCACCATGCTCACACCCACGTCTCGAAATCTGGCCACAAGTTCACGCTGAATGTGAAGAGGAAGCTCAGACCAAGGCCATCGTCCAGGGTGTGTGCAGCTCTTCATCGGGGGACGACGAGCTTACGGGGAGGCAGGGCGAGCACGAGGAGCCACCCGCGAAGATGACCAAGCTCGCGATTGTTGAGGAGCGCGAGGAGGACAAATACGAACACTCTACGGCGGTCAAGTGCTGGGCCTGCGATTCACATAAAGGCGCTATCATTCCTGACCCTGGCTTCGATTCCAAGGTAGGTCGTGTCGGACCATTCCTTTTCTACCTCACTGATTAACTTGTCAGGTCAAGTCTCTTGTAGACGGTGTCATGCAGTCCCTTTCATCCGCCCGCCAATCCGAGGTCAAAGCTTGGGAGGAAGAAATCACGCCTTGCGAGCACACACTGACTCTTGAACAGTTCGTCAGTGGGCACATACCTGCGTCAGGTTGGCTTGTCCTTTCTTTCTCCTTGTAGTTTCTAATATATTGTAGGTCTCGCACATTGCAACGCCTGCGACCTCAAGGAAAACCTATGGCTTTGCCTCACCTGCGGGTCGTTGGGCTGCGGCAGACAGCAGTTCGGTGGTGTTGATGGCAATGGCCATGGACTCGCACACTTCGAAGCTTCGGGCCACCCAGTGAGCGTTAAACTTGGCACGATCACGCCCGAAGGCGGCGCAGGTATGCCAGCCACCTCGCCAACAACGGCCTATGCTTACCTGCTTCCTTGAGACATCTACTGTTACTCCTGCAATGATGCAAAGGAAGACCCGGAGCTCTCAAAACATCTGGCCTCGTTTGGGATCAATGTGCAAACACTCAGTAAGACGGAGAAGAGCATGACTGAACTGGTAAGCCACTCCCTAATATACTTAGGCACATTCCTTCCTTTTTCTGGTACTCATTCGCCTCGATAGCAAATCGAACAAAATTTGAAGTACGACTTCTCACTGACTGGTGACGATGGGAAGGCTCTCGAGCCCGTATTTGGCTCTGGCCTGACTGGTCTCGCGAACTTGGGCAACAGTTGTTACATGGCCTCCGTCCTGCAAACACTCTTCTCATTACCTGCTTTCGAATCACGGTACAGAGTAGGCGTGGCGAACAACCATGCAGAGACATGTCCTATTTCCCTTCCTGCTGAATGCGTCGAGTGTCAGATGATCAAGGTCGCAGACGGCCTCTTGAGTGGTCGATACTCCCATCCCGCCCACTCTTCCTCCGAGGCAGCAGATAGATTGCAACATCCGTCACCTACTCCAGTATTCCAGCTCGGGGTTAAGCCGACCGGGTTCAAGTCACTTATTGGCAAGGGCCACGAAGAGTTCGCGACCATGCGTCAACAAGACGCAGAGGAATTCTTCACACATTTAATTACTACGCTGAGGAGGGATGGGCAAAAGTTCAAGGAGAGAGCTGTAGGAGGTTTGTCTCGACCCCAATTCTCCACGATATGAAAACTGAATACATAACACAGATCCTACACAAGTATTCACTTACGCCACGGAACAGCGCCTACAGTGCACGGAGTGCTCTCGCGTGAGGTACCGTGGCGATTCGGCGGATGTCGTCTCTGTCGCAGTTCCCGCACACCAGAAGTCGGTCGACGCCGACGCCAAGCCAATCTATTCAGACGTACCCCTCACAGCATGCATCGATGCCCTCTTGAGCACGGAGGAGCTAGAGTACAGCTGCCCGGCCTGCGGGAAAGGCGTGCGGGCGGTCAAACAGAGCAAGTTTGCGTCCTTGCCAGAGGTACTAGTCGTCCATGCGAAGAAGTTCCAGCTGGTGAATTGGGTGCCGGCTAAGCTTGGTAAGTGCTTTTCTTCATTTTATGCCCTTTCTTATCTTCTGGTTGCAGACATCCCGGTAATCCTGCCTGAGAACGACGAGCTCGTGTTCTCGGAGACCCACATCGGACGTGGACTACAAGAAGGCGAGATCGAGCTACCGAACGATTCCGCTGGTATGTTCAACACCTAAGCTCTCAGTGTTCGCTGAACCTGAATTCGAACACGATAGTCGCGCCTGCCCTCCCCGAGTTCAATGCAGCAGCAATGGCTCAACTCGAAGGAATGGGCTTCCCCACCGTTCGGTGCCAAAAGGCACTCCTCGCTACGGGCAACAGCGACGCAGAGGCCGCGATGGAGTGGTTATTTGCACACATGGAGGACCCCGGTATATCTTAATTGAATTTTTTTAAGCCCTATGGCTAAGCTCTAAGGTATAGATATCGATGCCCCGATTCAGCTCGCTAGTGCTGCAGGAGGAGCGAGTGGACCAGACCCAGACCCAAATCAGGTCGCGATGCTCGCTGACATGGGGTTCACAAGTGCGCAAGCGCGCAAAGCTCTGCGGGAGACTGTAAGGACATCACTGCTGCCTTAAAGCACACCTAATTTACCACTGCTTTGTGATCCAGGCTGGTAATGCAGAGCGCGCCGTCGAATGGCTCTTCAATCACCCCGACGACACCGGCGAGGACGCGGCTCCAACTTCCACTGCTCCAGCATCCTCATCTGAACCGGCCCCGTTGCCCGGTTCAAATGCCGTTCCAGCGCGCTATCGCCTCCTCGCATTCATCTCGCACAAGGGCCCATCTGTGCACTCTGGGCACTACGTTGCTCACATCAAGAAAGGACCTGAGGGCGATTGGGTGCTATTCAACGACGAGAAGGTGGTTAAGGCAGATGCAGAGAGCGTTAGGCAGTTGAAATCCCTTGCCTATCTGTATTTCTTCGTGAGGGTGTAGCTTTCGGATCGACGTGTAAGTGTCATGAAACATTTGTATTCTGCAGACCCACAAGTATACTTTACAATGTCAAGAACATGGATGCTGTTCTTTCTGGCTCCCTCCAGACTCTTTGCGGTGGTATATAAAACAGTTTCGTTGGAGGATCATCACGCGGCAAACGAATGGTGACCAGGATACCGGCGTTGGAGGTTCAGAAGTTCATCAATATCATCGGGCGTCCGACGCATCCCGTGTCTAGCTAGGTTATGAGTATGGACACCTTAGGACAGGGATGAATGGGGCCCACCTGTAAAAAATATGCCAGTCCGCATCTTCGCTAGCGAGAGAGTACGGTCCTGCCACTTGATAACAATAGGAACAAAAAGTCAGTGAACTAGTCGTCGTCGAATCTGTGCAGTTCCATCCAGAAAGCCTGCTGAATTGGGAATATTCGTGCTGTCCGTGAGTGGGAGCTACGTCCACGAGATTTAGAAGGTTGTCTCCAGAGTGGCTGTTCCACAATTGGTTGGGGCAACGACGGCTTGAAGATGAAGTCCCTTTAAGCTTCAGTTTGGAGTAGGAAAGGCAAGGCGTACGTTATGAAGGTGGCAGTTACTTTCATAGATCGATGCCATGATTGTTCTTCATAAACGTGCTCGACCTAACAAAATGCGCGATTTAGCGCCGAAAAAACGAGGTCTTGAGCCATGCAAAATTTAAAATTTGATGACTCACAAGCATATCAAACGTAATCGGTCCACTGAATCGTGGGTGTCCGCACTTGCAAACAACCCCTCCGAGTGCAAGAGCGTCAGTCCTTGTCGATCCAAGTGGAAGACGAAGGGCAGATATCACGTCCTCAAGAACCTGCGAGAGACACGAGCTATGACGAGGCCGAATATTACACCATGGTTCCAGGGGCGACGCATCCACCAGATGCTCAATCACTTGTGGGTACGGCTTAATAATGGGAGGAGAAGGGTACAAAGGCGTGGATGGAAGTTGGTCGCATAAGAATAAGCCCCCCGCTTCGTCGATGTTGCTGAATACAGATGGAAATTGGCGTATGCTCTTCCAAATCCCGTTTCGCAGTTTCGAAGAAATCCTGCGTGTAGTACGTGATGACACCCATGAGTCCCTCCAAGTCGTTGTTGGTACACTTCTGGGCGTATTTCTGGATCGAAAATTTTTGTGGGATTAGAAAGTATCGAGATTCGTGTTCGATATCGCCCCAGCCAGGCATCCAGCGCCGCACTGCAGGAGGGTTTCTCGCTCGATAATAAATCCAGTGGGCTTTGATGTGTTCTAGCAGAAACAAGCTGTTGTGCTCGATATCTATTATAAATTGCTGGATGGTGTTATCTGAACAAAAGTCGAAGTTTTTGAGAGCGAAATCTTGAATGGTCCGAATCGGGTGAAAGTGATCATTGACGTCGGCCCAAGGAGGTAACATGTGGCGCACTTCGCTGGGCTGAAGATGTTTCGCCGATCGGCGACGCGTCCAGTGAGCTCCGACTCGTTCAAGAAGAGCTTCCACTTGTCGATCTTTCTTGCATTGTTCATAAATGGCCGTCAGCTTTGGGCGAAGTTGCACCCAACCTATGATGCGTGTGATCGATGAATTCAGTAAACTGAGGAGCCTCGGAATGCTGGGCTCACCGCGATCCGTTAGTTCCTTGCGATCGTGCAAGAATTTGTTCCACTTGCACCAGTAACTATCGTGACATTGATCCGGGAAGTATTGCTCTTCCCATCGCATAGCCTTCATTTCCTGTGTGATCCTAGTCATAAACACATCTCAGTAAGAGTTCAATGTTTAGTGACGTCAGAGCTCGCCTTTTGAATCGATCTTGTGCCCATTCATCTTCTTCCTGCTCTTTGTACTCGCCCATCCAACGCTGAATTGCTGCCCCTTGCTGTAAAACCGAAATTATTATCCTCATCTTTTGTAAAGTAAAACGATGACAGTCGTACGTTCATAGCGATCGTTGCCCGGATTTGCAGATCAGTGACGAAAGCCCGATATTCTTCTGGAGACTCCATCGACCACGTCTCAAGGTCCTTGATTGCCCGTATAGCCAATCGTAGCTCGGGTTTGAAATAGTTGTCCCATGGGCCGTTTCTCTCGGCTTCAAATTGATAACCTGATGCTGCGTTAGTAACTCGTTCAGAGTGCATAGGTAACCTTCTCGAGTGTGACTTACGTCTTGGATGCCAACCTATACCGTCAAGCTCTAGAAATCGGGGAAGCATACTGAAAGCTGACTCCATATCGTAGATGTCGTCGTCCTCTTCCGCGCCGTCAAGCTTGTCTCCGGCGCAAACACTAAGGGGGGGTGAGAAATGCCCAAGAAATTTTCAAGCGAGGGACACACTTGACTTGTTTGCATGACGTACAAAACCTGAGTCCTATGCCTAAGTCCGTCGTGATCGTTCCACGCGTCGTCCCACAAGCCTGGAAGCCAGAGCTATTCAGCGCTGAACGCAGATGCTGGCCACAGCGCTGGAATTATGTACCATGCAGAATTTGTCGAATAAAAGGCTTGCGTATTGAGGCTCGTTGAGGCCTTCCGGGCATGGAGGTACATCGCCCAAACGGCTGAACACCCTTCGCCAGAATATGGCAGTGTCGCGAGACAGGAAGAATGCTCTGAAATCCTTCGAAGCGCGTGAAAGATTGAGTAGATCTATTGGCCGCATATGAGAGATAATCTGTTGTATCCAGTGAACTGTGGGCCTCAAATATGAACGGATTCATGGGCAGGCGAACCTCGTAGACGATGTCCAACGGCAGATCCACAAAGTGCCTCAACTTCCCCGCCCTCCCCTTCCCTTTATACCGGCCGCACGTCTTTTTCTTGGGCGCTCCCTCTCCATCTGGCAGAATGACTAACGACAGGCGATCTCCTGTGGGCATTCAAGTGGTAGACAGCATGGCCAAGGCAAGGCGAAGCGATTGGTCACTGTGAGTGCGGAAGTTTCGTACATGAATCGATGAGGAATCTCACCTGCAGTCAGTGGTAGTCCCAAGGACTTTCTTGGACGTTGCATAACCTCACTGCATATAAGTCGAGATCGATGAACCTCTACCGCAACGAAGGAAGAAGGCAAACAAGGGTCGAAGTGGGCGCTTATTTAGGTACCTTTCGCATCACGTGTCATTGTTGTGAACGCGTATTACTAATGCTTTTTGATATCTGAATGAAGTAATTTATTGCTTTCGACTTCGGAAACAGATCGACGGACTTCGTAAATTTAAGCCTTACGCGATTTAAACCCGTTTTCCCTCCCATTATAATCCGCTGAAATTTTAATTAAAGTTCTTAACTTCCCCGTTTCCGTCCGCACCGCCGGGGGAATGAGAAGTCTCTGTGGTTGCTGCATGGCCCTCAAACCACAGATTAAACTCCTCCTCAAATTCAGAGTCTTTAAAATCACTGGAGAGCAGGTTGCCATTGAGGCTGCTCAAAGTGTTCCACATTTGGGCGGATTGGATCTTGTTGCGTTTGAGCTCCTCTAGGGAGCCGAGATCCCCCGGAAGCCTGGGTCGTGAGTGTCTGTTGTGTCGCAATGGGCATCGAGGAAATGGCAATTGGCTCATGAGAACACTCTCACCGATACATCATGTGCCATTCTGCGACCTGGTGAGCGACAGGGTAAATGTCTCCTGTGACCTCATAACAATAAGCGCAACAAAAGGATGAAGCAAGAATCGCGGAAAAGGAGGCGCCTGACGACTCTCCGGAAGAAGAGAAACAACTTCTGCTGTTTTCTGGAGGCATGAGCCTCATGCGATTCGAAAGCTCGTGTCCGGAATGGCTGTCCCACAAGAGGCCCAGCCGTGCTTGACGATTCCTATGAGCGTACATTTTATTAAATACCTCTCGTCGATTGGAAACACGAGAAACAAGGCTCACAAAGTCGAAGCGTTGGCTGCCATATAGCGGTGCCACCTTCTTTCCTCGTAAACGTGCTCGATCTATATCATCAATATAAACATTTATATCTGCAGAAAACGCGTCAGCTCACTTACAAGTTTCTCAAAGCTGAGTCTGCCCGTATAGTCCGGGTGATAGCAGGTACATATAAACGGCTCAAGCGCACGAACGTCGTTCCGAGTGGCCGTGGCTGGAAGATTCAGTGCTGCAAGGACCTCTCGAGCCACATCGTGCAAGAGAGGGCTCGAATATGGGCGGATAAGAAACCACGACGTGTGCGGACTCGCGTCGACCAGATACTCGACCACCTCGGGGTACGCCTTCACGACGAGGGGGGATGCTTCAGAGGGCAAGTATGCTGTATCCAAACCGCTGTCGCCGCATATAAAAACGGCTCTCGCCATTTCGAGCAGTGAGAAGTTGGGTAAATGGAAGATACCGCAGCTGAGGATAATATCCAGGTCGAGCTGGACGGCGGTGAAGAAGTGTTGGGTAGAGTCAATGATTTGCTGCATAAATTCATCAAGTATCTCATCAGTGAAATCGGAGTAATGCTCATCTACGAAGGCTGGAATGAGAGGCAGGTGTTCGACGTCGCCCCAGCCAGGCATATGGCGTCGTTCTTCCGGAGGATGAATGGTGCGATACTTAATCCAGTAGGCCTGGATTCGGTCGAGAAGCACCTTGCTCAGTTGTTGCTTCCGCCGCCGTTCATATATATTGGTAAATTTAGTGCGAATCATTGTGAATCCTAGAGCATGGTCAGGCGCGGATAAACACGCGTGTGTCGTGCGCGTACCACGATCGGTTAGTCCCCTTTTCTCATGGAGGAACTTGTCCCACGCTGCGAAGTCGGGGTCACCCTGTTGTGGAAAGTATTGCTCGTCCCAACCGAGTGCCTTGATTTCTTTTGTGATCCTAGAGGGGCAAATCAAAATATCAGGAACATGGTTGCGACGAAATATGGCTACCTTTTGAAGCGCTCTTCTCCCTGTTCGATCTCTTCTTTTTGCTTATATTTCTCCATCCACAATTCGATTGCAAGCCCTTCCTAGACGAGTAGTGAGTAGCGACTGAAATGAAATTGGACGGTACCAACATTCATCAAGGCCGTCGTGCGCTGTCCGATTTGTGCGACAAAGCCGTGAAACTCGTCCAGAGACTCTTTACTCAAGGCTTCGAGGCTATGAACCCAACTGATCGCCAATTCGAGTTCGGGTTTGAAGAACTGAGTATAAGGCAAGTGTTTCATGCTGTTGTGTTGGAAGCTATCCACTTATGAGATTGATGGAAGATCAGAGATAGGGTAATTTCATTGGGCGTGTGTGTCTGAATCTGCACGTACCTCTGTGTACCTTCTGCTGGGATGTCGTCGAATTCCACCCTGTCCAGCAGGGGATTGTCTTAAATGCTTCAGAGGCAATTTCTTTTTGCTGTGCATAAGCACCGTGCCCAAAGCAGATACTTGGATACGTGAGAATTGGGCATAAATCTGGAACAGAATAGCTTACTTTGCTTTTTGGCACAAGCTACAGAATCTCAACTTGAGCTTGAAATCAGTAAGTAATACATGGCAGGTCGTTCCGCAGGCCTGGAAACTCGTCAAGATTAGACACAAATAGACGTTAGTGCCTTATTACCATGCAGAACTTGTCAAATAGTAAACTCGCGTATTGTGGTTCTGTAAGGTCCTGAGGGCACGGTGGAATGCCACTCCCCAAACGATTCAGAACTGTCCTCCATAGGGTGATTGAAATGCGAGACATGAAAAAATCTCGAAAGCCCTTCGAGCTGCGTGACAGATTCAGTAAATCTAGGGGTTTGAGATGGGAGACGATCTGGTCCCATTAGCATTGCCTTGCCACCCGCAACAATTCCCGAAGAAATGCCACCAACCTCGTAGACCACATCTAGTGGTAGATCGACGAAGTATTTCAGGGGACCACCCTTCGCCCTCTTTC
The DNA here is from genome assembly GCA_902728275.1 of Cyclocybe aegerita. Lineage (NCBI taxonomy): Eukaryota > Fungi > Basidiomycota > Agaricomycetes > Agaricales > Hemipholiotaceae > Cyclocybe > Cyclocybe aegerita. The sequence continues at coordinate 466,287 of CACVBS010000040.1, read as the reverse complement.
TTGACTGGACTCTCCGTATTTTTGTCTTTCTTGCCCCGTCTTCAGGTTGAATTATCAAAGACCAACGAGCCACTGCAACCGTTTTGGTCAGCAGTTGACGGTGGCAGAAAGTTGGGACGTAGTCAATCAGCATCGTGTGATTAGTGAGACAAGGAGTACTCACAGGGACTCAAGGGTAGCGTCATATCGAGGTGCAGTGCCATAGCCGTGAAGTGTACAAGACAAGAGTCAACAAGGGTCAACAGTTCTGGGCGCTTATTTAAATGCTGACGTAATATTGCGACACGCTCCTGCCGGGTGTTGCCGAAGCATTTTCCACGTGACACTGTAATTTTTTGATCACGGTTCGGGGTGAAATCCTTTCACTTCCTACTCTTTTATATAGACCGCTCTCATGTCCTCAACGCCGATTCCCAACGGGAGCGCTGAGGCTCCTCTCCAACTCAGCACACTACCGCCCGTTGTTGGGATCAATTTTGGCAATTCCTACGCCTCAATCGCGGTCTTCACAAAGGTGCGACGCCAGCGATGTTAGGGATATCCCGAAAGCTAACCAGAGTGCGATAGGAAGGATTGGCTGAATGTATCGCAAACGAAGATGGAGAGCGACAAATAGCTTGCGCTGTGGCGTTTCATGGGGAGGAGATGGTGAGTGGATTGCTGCATCTTTGTGATATCCCACTGTTGTGGTGCAGCTGGTTGGGCAATGGGTGTAGAGTGTCCGGTTCGCGGAAAAGAGAGATTCTCGATGGATCGACGCGTCATCAGACTCTCTGGCTGTTCTTATTGTCGAAGAATGCAATTACGCCGGGCACGAGCTGGAAAATCGCCCATCTGCGGTCCGTCGAGATTGTGTGCAACCAGCTATCTCGGCGAGCGATATTTGACACGCTCTGCTTAGCAGGGTAGGGTGTTATCTCCTGGGGTCACGAGGAGAAGCTCCTGGTGTACGACGGAGACCCTCGTTGTAGAAGGGGTTGGACGATTGAACCCCATCTGTGGAAGGAGATCCTCCATTCGCTTCGTATCCCTTCCGAGCCTTGGAGTTCCGAAGCGATCCACCGCCACTGCCAATGTATGATACTCCAATATTGAGATCGTCCATCTCAATCGATTTAGCGTTGGCAGCAGTTTGGCTATGGGCTGTTGGGCGTGTGCAACTTCTCTCCTCGTCTTCTTCAAGACGGTACAGGACCGTTTGATCTACCCATTTTTGATATTCACTGGGGCACTTCGTTTTGTCCTATTCTCTCATCTTCAAGAACGCATGCTCATGCCATGATTAGCGACGGTAACGCTCGCAGTGCTATCGCCTACAAAGGATACCCGATCCTCCTTCCGCTCTTCATCCTCCCTTGTACTCTTTGAAAATGCATGAATGCTGACTGTCCAACAGTACATCGGAAACCAGGCCAAGCAGCAGCTTGTGAAGAACGCGAAGAATACGATAACTGGATTCCGGAACCTTCTGGGCAAAAAGTTAGTGCATTCTCTTAACTTTTTCTCGCACTTTCTAACCCTTCATAGATTCTCTGAGATTCCTCAGTCAGAAAACACGACCTCTGCCCCCGTCATTCAACATCCCGATCAACCCGATACTCCCGCGTACAAAGTGCAGGTTCTTCAACCCGCCCCAACACCTCTTCCAACCTCCGCCTTCACAACTCCAGCTGCCTCACATGCTCCCACTCCACGATCGGAGCCTGTGCTGGTTGACCGCATTTTGACTGTATCCGAAGTCGCCTCTATTTTCCTGAAATCCCTCGTACAATCCGCCTCCGACTTCCTTGGTAAACCCATTCAGGGTGCTGTCATCTCTGTGCCACCCACTTTCACCCCCACCCAAAAATCTGCTCTCGAGCAGGCAGCCACCGACGCCGGCGTAACCGTCCTTCAACTTCTGGATGAAGTCTCTGCCGCGGCTGCTACGACCACGACGCCTATTTGGGGCCTCGAGCCTGATCGTACGCAGCTCGTGGTGGACTTTGGATCTTCCTCCGTCTCGCTCGCCATTTTGTCTATCCGCGAAGGTCTTGCATACGTCCTCGGGCAATCAAGCACACCAACCATCGGTGCGAACCAGATCGACGATAAGCTAATCAAATTCTTCGCCGCCGACTTTACGAAAAAGACGAAGATTCCTCTCAATGTCTGCCCCGCGAAGGACGTCACCGACCAGCGTGCCGAAGCAAAACTGCGGCTCGCAATCGAGCACACCAAGCGCACGATCAGCGCCTCGCCTGGCGCTGCCACCTGCTCCGTCGAATCTCTCAAGGACGGCATGGACTACACCGGGTCAATCAACCGCATGCGGTTTGACATGCTCGGGTCGCCGATATACGCCACCGTTGCGTCTGAGATCTCCTCGCTCCTCTCGACCACCGGGCTCGATGCCCACGACGTGGACGAGGTGGTATACGTCGGTGGCACAGGCTGCCTACCTGGGCTGGACGACCGGCTCGGGATTGAGGTGGGACTGAGGGAGGCTGTTGAGACGCCATTCGCGCGTGGCACCGTCGTCGGTGGTGGACTGGGCGACCCGACAACGATCATCGCCCGTGGATGTGCGATCCAGGCGGCTCTCATCAACGGCCTCGGGTCCGACGGTGAGGAGGGCGAGCTGCGACAGGCGTTGACGGGCGTCGGTGCGGAGGTCAAGGCGACGACTCGCACGCTTGGGCTGCTCTTCCCCAACGGGCTCGAGGAGAACAAGGAACTGGGCGGCACCTGGGTGCCTATCGTCCAGAAAGAGACGGCGTTGCCGGTGCGGCGCGTCGTCTCGTTCGAGGTCGGGCTTAGTGAGCAGTCAAAGCGGATCGCGTTCGAGGTGTGGGAGGTCAAGGAGGGCATCCGGATCGAGAAGGTTGCGCCGCCCAAGTCGTCGGATCCGGAAGACGCTGATGACGATGATGATGAGCCAGAAGAAGAGGAAGTAAAGCACCGGACGTTGGCGAAAGAGCGTCTGCTCGCTGTCGTGGACACCCAGGCGAAGCTCGCCATACAGACAAAAGGCAAGGGAAGGGATGCCGGCAAGTGGTTCACGCACGTCCAAGTGCAATTTGTTGTGGATATCGAGGGCGCGTTGGATGTCGAGCTCAAGGAGGTGGGTGAGGGCGGTGTCGTGGAGAAGCTCAGAGTTTCTTCATTGTAGGCGAGCTGTCATCGTTGTAGGCCATAGGCCGATATGCTTTTACACTTTGTTAACATTCCCCACCGCCGAAGACGAAAAGGTACAATTCCTCGAATTGGCTTCTCTCCTCCATGTCAATCTCCCTTGAAGCTACTGTATCCTTGATTTCCTCTTGGTTAGAGCCGCCTCGCGTATAGCGACGTTGTCCTGTAGGAATACAGGAATTCGATGGCACCTTGGGAGGAGCGTTGAGAGTTGAACGTTGCTAGTCTGAAGACGTTGATGAATTGCAGCAGAAGTGAAAAGATTTCCACGGAGGTGCTCCCAGTTGTCATATTGCAACATTTCTCGCTCTTGCAGGACCCAGAAGCGCTCGCAACGGCGCTGGTATCAAAAACAGAGTAAGCTGAATGCTCTATACCAGATACCACTTATAATGCAAAGCAGGCAGAAGTTTGACAAACGTACCATTTTGAGGGAGTCTGTCATGTCTCGACCACATTTCTTCGCCGCCGACAATTCTTCCTCCAACCATTCCGATACTTTCTTATGCTTCAATGATCTCTTATCCTCCTCACGTGCTTTCTTATTCTCCTCACGTGCTTTCTTATGCTCGTCCAATATTTTCCTAATCTCCTCCAATACATATCGTCAAGAGTCAAAACATCAGCCTTGTATTTGTCTTGTATAGAGATAAGGGAAGAGGGATTTCGTGCTCCTGGTCTGTGTCAACCGCTGAAATGCAGTTACATAATAAATATTACTTTACTCCCATGATGAGCCTCAGTAATCTGCCGAAGAAAAAGGAGTGGTCTAAAGAATGAAAGAGTCCGCCCAATGCCTCACGACGCCCTCTCCGAGCTTGTTTGCCTCGAAGCGCTTCACATCCCGACAGATGATCACCGCATGCGAGTTTATCATAGAGGGGAAGAATCCAAGTTCTTTCTTGATAGGTAGCGCGTTCAACCACAGGGCTATTCGCTCGTGTGTCGAGGTGATGATGGGATGAGCCTTTCTGACAACGCCCTCTGACCCGCAGCGAGATTTCCACGACGGCTCCGGGTTGTCGATGAGATCCACGACTGCCTCCTCCATTTCCCGGTCGAGCTCGGCGAGAATGTGTTGCAGCTTCTGCTGGCCGGACGTGCGAACCTCAAGCTCAAGTGCTTTCACTCTCTTTTGCGAGACGTGAGATGCATGCACGGAGTAGAGAAGGAGAGGCGGAACGAGCGTCGGGATGAGGAGGGGCAGTAAGGAGTAGAGTACGAGATTGCTGGGATTTGAGGGTCTCAAGCTCTTGAACCATTTTGTTGTCAGGATAGTAGGTTTTGGTGGCTTTGGAGGAGGAACGTCGGGAACGGTGTAGGTGTCAATTACACAGTCATACTTTTCCTTGAAGTTGCTGTTACGACGACTCATGAATTTTTTGTAGAAAAAGAATCATCGGCCACATACACATAAACTCCATTCGTCTCCGCGTCGGCGAAAGGATCTGATGTCTCAATTGCCGCCGTTACGTAGGGCACAGTGATGTCGTTGACACTGGAAGGGGTATAGCGATTGAATGATGTGGTCAAACATCAAAATTTACAGAGAAGACGTACGCATTGGCATAAACTCTAATATGCTTGAACTTCGCAAGCGCCTGGTAGAATACGCGTTCTAGAGGACAGCCGTGAACACCGTCATGAAGCAAAATAGGATGTCAAGTAATACCTGGATCAGCCATTACGACCAACAAAGGGCGTCCCTTCGGTGACCATTTATCTAGGCAATAAAATTGCTCCCCGGTCCGTGACAGCAACTTGGATCCGATTGTCATGGACAGCGTTGAGAGGAGCGAAGGGTATTTCGGAAGGCCGCAGTGAGGAGTAGCTATAGTATTAAAATTGATCGGCTCGATTTTCTCGAAGAAGCCTTTCGAGTGCAGGACGCTGCGGATATTTCGGTCAGAAATCCTGGCAGTGGGAGATGGACGGCGTTTTACGCTCACCCGACGCAATACCGTGCGATGAGCCCTCCCAAGCTGTAGCCCGTCACCGAAAAGCGAGTAACACCTCGTCCCTCTGCTTCAAGATTTTTCACCGTCTCCAGCACCTATCAGCGCATAACGGCCGTCGAGGGTGAATAAAGGCAGATCAGTCAAAGAGGTCACTGGACCCGGAAGTGACATACCTCACTCGCCACCCGCTCGCCTCCCCAGTCTGCTCCATCGTACGTAGACTTCCCGGATAGTCTCAGCGACGAGGATGTGCAGCGCTATACCGTCTGGTGTCTCTGCGCCGTGCGTCTCGCGTGCGATCCGAGCGAGCTCAGCTAGATGTTCTGGGTTGCCCCACATTCCATGGACCAGAACGAGAAGATGAGTTTCAATCATTTGTAGAAGGGAAAGAAGCTAGAGGATAGACCGGGGGATGGCAGATGGGGGATTTTTAGAAGAGACATCCCGAGGTGGTATAAAAGCAATGAGCATGGCAGCTGAGCGCTGAGCGCTGAGGCGATGCGCGCTTCAGCCTTGAGGTATTGGCAACATGCCTGCGAACCACGTAACGCATCCGGCCGGGGCCTGCATGCGGCATCCATGGTACGTTCCCATTGCGAGAGCCAATCTTCAACATCTTCAAAGTTCTGTTCGCAACAACTGTTGCGCCGGTCTAGGGGTGCTTCAGCACAAAATGGAGCTAGCACCTGGAACAAATTTAAGAAGGAGGCAACTTGAAGCTGGCAACGTACGCCCACCGGAAATACGCACCTCTTGCGCTGGATTCACGAAGAATAAGCGCGTAGACAAAGAACAGATATTGCCTGTGGTAGCCAATGGGAATATAAGCCCGGCGCAGAATGTCAGGTGCCCCGATGCGGCGTTGCAGAAAAGGCGTTTTGATGAAAAGCCAATTACGTATACATAACCAAGACTTCTTCGTACCCAGTTTGCGCAGTCCTACCCAGGTCTCCAGGATTTTTAGGCCCTCTCGATACTCCTCATTGGCGTTAAATTAACCCAAAGTGGGCACTAAAGGAATCCCGGAAATATCAGATGAGTAAATATCTGTGTACGCACTGCATCAATGCAGAACTTCCATGCCTCTCCACTCCAGCACGCGGAAGAGCGACGTGTCCTTTGCACGATCCAGATCCACCCCGACGATGTTTCTCCACAAATTCACATCCTCGATCGCCTTTGCCTTTGCCACCGACCAGTGGTCCAATGCATCGTCGTTGATGCCTTTGAAGAGCATAAGACCCGGGTCACAACGTCGGGCTTGGGGGAAACATCAAGGGGTGCAGCACGTTCATAGGCAGACTGCGGCAGAAAGCGGAGTGCAATGTGCTTATGCTTCAGAATCGACGGGAGCCAGTACCTAGATCGCTGCTAAGATGACGGTGATGTGGGGTAGATATGTGACACGCACGTAATGAAGGTTCAGGGCATTCAAAACTGCATTGTTTGGCTCAAGAATTTCGACCTGGCTCTCGACCGGTGACGAGGGCGGCGAAACGATAGGATTGGTTCTTGACACGGAGATGAGGGCGATAGTAGAAACGAGATATTTTACGGGAAACTTACAGTGCCTCCCAGAATAGGTATGCAACCCCCAACCCCGTCGTCAGCTCTGTTATCTCCCCTTTGGGATGCACGCGCACCCTCCACGCGACTTCTTCATTCGTGTTTACCGTCCTGGGCTTGATTGAGACTACGGGGTAAATCACTGATAGATCCCATTGTGGCACGAGGGAGAGTTTGACGGAAGCTTCAAGGGTTTGGGGGGAGAACAGATAGATGACGGGCTTCCCTCCTTTTTGCCCTGCGAGTAGGTCAAGATGATCACCGTCCTGAAGCAAAGTGTCGGCGATTGTTTGGTCCAAATCCAAGACACGAGCATCAAAAATCAGCTTCCAATTTTCTGCGCAAGAGTGGCCAAGGGCGGTTAGAGCGCTTTCAAGAATATATCGGATAGACGTGGAAGGGGTAACGGCGGAACACTTGACTAAGGTATTTCTGTAGTCAACGAAAAAGGACAGCTTCTCTGGTGCTGAACGTCACATCGTCAAGTAGGAGAGAAGACAAGGAGACTCGCCTTGAGTGTTCGCGGGCTCAGGAGAAGGCAGTTGGGCGACTTTCTGCAATCGCGTTGCTTTCACTCTCACAGACTTGACCTCCGAAAGGACCTCCCACACATCTTCCGGTATTTCCGCACTCTGCCCGTCGCAGATGTCCAGCTCGTCTGTTTCGAAGGAAATGCTATATCCAATTGCCAGAGTCAGGAACCGCGTTCGGACAGCCGCCACAGCCGCCTGTAAAGGCTTGTAGTTAGTATATCGTTGGTTAGAGGCTGAAAGTCACATACAGCATACGTCTTTGGACTTGCTTTGGACGCGAAGCTATGACGCGTCGGTCGCCATATTTCAGGATTATGTGCACGTTTGCGCGTTCCTTAGTGCCTTTAAGCGCTTTCGGCATGCCTTCGGGGGTTCTCAATGGTGTTTCGAGGTGCAGCAGTGGCAGAAAACGATAGAAACTGAGAAAGCCTCCTAATTCCGTTGCCAATTGCCGTAGTCCGATTATGTAATCGAGCCTGTAAAAGGAAATAAAGCCCACAGCCCCTAGGCAGGCACGGTTTTGGCGGCTGGCCCTTACCACTGCCGCCATTGTTTTTTTGCACTGCAGGAGTGAACAGGTACTGTGCTTTCATGATTTTTGGCAGCGTATTGTGGTGCTGGAGTTTCACCAAGAGAGATTGAGGAGGAAATAACTCCCCAGAATAACCTACTCATGCATATGAAAGACCTAGAACACTACTAATGTGTCCAGGTAAATAGCAGCTGGTCTGCAGTCGGCTCGACTTCAAGACTGCACTTCGGCCACTTGGGGATCCCTAGATATATCTCATGTGTCGGCAAAGTTACGCAAGCGGAGGATACATACGTAGAAATAACACCCAAGTTCCTTGATGAGCAATAAAATCAGGCTCACATAATTCTGTCTCCTTGAGGCACGGTGCCTCCAGCATCCCCGTATGAGATATTTCAGGTATCCGACGTCCTGGAGGGGACTATCTGTAACACTCACTCATCCTTGAATAGTGCGTATATATCCTGCTGGCGATCACACATAGAAGGATCGAAAATCCTGGAATAAAAAAGGGACCATACATACCATAAATACCCAGTAATCACGTCGAGCAGCACTCCGCCCAAGTACCTTGCCCTCTCGCACCGGAACCCTGCAGGCGAACAGTCTCCGCAGCCCCGCTCGCCTCGCGGAAATGCATTCTCCTCGCCTCCGCCCACTCGTCGTACTCCCACTTTCGCACCACACGCTGTGCGATGTACTCGAATACGTCCGCAACCCCCTCACCCGTCTTGGCCGACGTGAAGAAGAGCTTGGGGCCTCGCTCCGGTGGGAGTGGTATCCCAGACGCGGCGGGTATGAGCGGAGAAGACACGGGCGTCACAGACTCCGCGCCGTTGCCTTGCCGCTCGCGCGCGAAGAGACTCGGCGTAATTGTGGGCGCACTTCCAGAACTCGTGCTGCCCGTTGAGAGCATCGTCAGCCGGCGCTGACGGGCGGTCGCGTTGGCTGCGGGCTCCACATGCAGCTCGCTCTCCGAGCTCGACCATGGCTCGGGCGACGAACGTGCGGACTGGTATACGTCGAAAAGCGACGAGGACGGCGTGTGGTAGATCGTTACGGCAGTGTGCGTGGTTGTCATCGTGCCAGAGTAGAACCGGGATGAAGAACGAGAGCGAGATTTGGACAATTGATGTTTGGGCGAGTGCGAAGGCTGTCGTATGTGGGAGGAATCTGGTGGAGGGATAATGGCGATCGAGGATGAGCGAGAATGCCCTGGTGAGGAACTTGGAGAAGGTGGTTTAATGGTATGTTGCGATGAGGCTAGCTCGTCACCGTCGCCGTCTGCGTCTTGATGCCCGTTGCCATTTCCTGTCCAAGTTGAAGGCGAAGAGGTGCTCAGAGAGAGCTCTGACGACGATGGGACGAGTTCGTCCAAAAACTCAAGCGCTTCCGATTCGGACACCGTTTCCTGCAACTCCCTCCCACTCCCGACCATGTCAATCTTGTTCCCAACCACCACACAGCAGTATTCCTGCATGTCTTCATCCGCCAGGGGTGCCTTGTCACGGAAGTCCGCCCACCACTTCTTGAGCGCTTCCATCGTCTCTGGTGCGTTCACGTCGAACATGAGTAGGGCGGCATCTGCTCCACGAAAGAAAGCCGTCGAAAGGCTCGAGAACCGCTCTTGGCCCGCTGTGTCCTGCGAAGGGGATAAACACCGCCGTCGCCCCGAGGAACTAGGCTCCGCTCACCCAGATCTGCAGCGTCACCATCTGCTCTGGGTCCGTAGGGTGTGGAAGGGTTTTGGTGATGAAGTCAGCTCCAATGGTCGCCCGGTAGCCATTCGAGAAACGGCCTGAGATGTACTGTGTTTGTTGGTCAGTACAGGAGGTTTATCAGAGCCTGGAGACTGACCTTGCCGCGGAGACTGGTTTTTCCAACGCCAGAAGACCCAATTACGACGAGTTTAACCGTGGGCATGCCTTCTGTCGTATGTCGTGGGTGCCGCTGTCGTCGACGACCCGCATGAGCTCGTCGCGGTGGTAGTTCGTGATCAAGGTGTTGGCGGAAGAAAGGAAAACCTCTTCCGGAAAATCAAGTGGGACCCCGGAGGATTGTGTTTAATTAGGGAATCGAGTTTCGGGCATGAGACTCACTGCTTAGGAGAGCTCAAGCTACGGGCGCCAATTAGGCCTCATACTTAGGGCAGCTAAATTCGCCTCACCTAAAAGTTAGATGCGGCGAACTTCGATACGCCTCCGAGGACGGCGAGGATATAGAAAAGAGGGGTAACACATTCGGGGTCCAGCTGAACAGCCACTGATCGCGATTCGCGGAAGAGCCGCTTCAGGGGATTCCTTTACCAAAAGTACTGCGCGCCAATAGCGTGAATGCCTAATGATCTACGCAGAAAGATGCGCGTCAATCACTCATCCGCCAGGAGAACCCCTTCACGAATCATGAGCTTTATGTAATTGACCCTGGATCCCTCGAAAGGGAGTTGAATTCGTGACCCATATGCGTCTTTCGAAGGGCTATCCAAGATGCTTACATTAAAGTTCCAATTTAACCAATGTTCGTTAAAGGAGAGTCCTGAACCTCGATGTCAGGACTCAGAGTCGTGAAGGCTTCTAGCGCTCAAGCGCTCATCGTTTAAGTCGTCTGCCGACACTCATTGAGGAGGCCCTGGGGCGCCTGATAACCCCCGACTCTCACGCGGATGGCTGGTGCGTCACCTACTTATAGCGATGAATTTTATTCGTGACAAGACCAGAGAGGAAGCTTCCATTGAAGAAAGCGATCGCATTGAGGTTCACCTACAAGCTATGAGGGGGATATCTGTCATCTATCTGATTTCCCCAGCTAATTGAGGCGTCCGTGAAGCTCTCACTAATGCCGAAGTGGAGTCTGTGCGCCAGTTACCCCGTCGTCCTTATAAAGTCTTGGACGCCTGAGTCCAACGAAGAGGTTTGGCGGAGGGTCTCTGTGCGCCCCAACAGCGCTGGCGAAATGCTGGATCGATGACGTGTGTTGATGTCACGTACCTCTTCTGGGAGGCAGTGTGCCTTATTTAAATGGGCGCTTTTTTTTTCTGATGTCTTTGCTACGTAACCGGTGAAGTCGTGTCTCCTCTCGCCTATCCTACAAGTGTGGATTACGTGATATTTGTGCCCAACGACGCGTCCCTTAAGGCCCTTAATTCGGTGGTCTTGGCTACTTAGTACGGACAAGATTACACTCTAACTCGACAAAGCTCTCCTGGCGTTTGGATTCTATAGGGAGGCGCAAACTTCGTTGATCACGTAAGTATTAATATATTAAGTCTTATTCGAGACTTATCGTCCTACTGACTTTCATTAGATACTGGCTTCCAGTAATCCTGAGGTGCAGGTTTGTTGCCCTTCGCTTCCTTCCGGAATCCGCAGACTGCATATAAGCGTGCGGTTCCGCTCGAGGTCTTACCGAAACCAGATAATGTGACACGGGTCTTCATGGCCTTAAAGGCCTGAGTGTCGAGGAGTTGGAAGAGTGGTCTGTAGCCCAAGAGCTTTCGACGCAGAACGTTATGTTGTATCGAGTTGTACATATGGACGTGAACAGCGCATTTGAAAAAGCATCCTTCCGCGTTTTGGAGTGGGGTGGCATGCAAAACCCACCAATCTACTTCTCCCATCATCCCTGTGAATGGATATTCGAGTCTCGTTGCTCTGGGCTTACTATACCGTGAGGTGGATCTTAAAGGCGATGCGGCTCGTAAGGTATAAGTGCACAGGGCCGCAGTCTGGCGCGGTTACTCCCGGAAAACCGGTGTTCAGCGTTTGGACCCTGCCGGTATACCACTACCACTACTATTGCTACTACTATCTTTCGTAGTTTACTTTCTCCAGCTATGCAGCTTTTCCAATTACACCCCTATCCAAATGAATCATGTGAATGAGCCGTGACAACACGCGCTGTCACAGCAACGTCCGGCTCTATGCGCGAGTTCGCAACGACTCTTTTCTTGCCATTACCCGCTATAATTTGCCAAGCTCTCATATCTCATCCTTTTTCTTCTCTGGATGCCGAATACTCTGATGGGACCGCAACACGAGCCGAAGCCGTTTATTTCGAGTATGCTTGAAGGCATTTCGAGGCCCACATAGTCACGGTCTAACCTTGTGCTTAGATCGTCTGGCTCTCCTCTGCACGCCGGGAGACATTACAACTGCGACAGGAAAGTCTGCACCCCGAAAGCCCCTGCATGCAACTACCAGACGAAAAGCGAGAAAGACACTGGAGGAGGTTTTGGACCTTCCGCTTGACGTGGTTTTCGAGGTGCGTCGGACATTGCGCCATATCTTTCACAAGGATCACGAACGGCTGTTCTGTCGTAGATTGCGTCTCATCTCACCCCAGTGGACTTGCTCAACCTTGCCCGTACCTCTCTCCGCTTCCGAGCGACTTTCATGTCCAAGACGGCGCTGGGAGTCTGGAAGCGTGTTCTCGAACGAATCCCGGACCTGCCTGAGTGCCCGCGGGATCTGACTCACCCACAATATGCTAGCTTAATTTTCGAAAAATTCTGCATGGTACGACTGGACACGCTTTCGCCTCTCTCCGCGCTTACAAGTCCTCCAGAAATGCCTGCAAGAACCAAGTCGCTCTATGCCCATTAGCCCTGAATACGCGCTGCGCCTCCGATTATGTACAAGTTGTCGGTGTAAACTGTGAGTCACTATTGTGGCCTTTGATTGACTTTTGATAGATGCATTCCTACAGAATCTACATGGGATTTCAAATCCAGTCTCGCGTCCAGAACGCCCCAAACGAAGTCTTTTCAGCACTCCCTGGAACCAGCTACACGATTGGCAGAAGTATGTGTAGGTTCTTGGGTTGACGCGATTCTGACACTGTCGCCCCCTACCAGTGTTGTTCCATGACGGGTCTGATATTGAACCATCCAATGAGGAGCTAAAATGTAGAGAGAACAAAGGCCGATCTTACTTCTTACTCGAAGCCGAGCTCATGATAAAGGAGCTAGCGTCCAGGAAGGCGTTGCCCAACGGTGAAGAAGACCTGAAAGTCTTCTTGTCAGATAATGAGGAGATTGCTTTACATATGAGAGCCGTAAGACGTCTTCTTTGTGATGTTTGATCGCGCTCTCACATCGCTCTAGGAAGGTGATGCCATGTTATCCTGGTACATGCGTCGTATACAACAGGACAAGGATGATTTAAAAGACACGAAGGAGCGCCGACGTAAGAGGTATGATTGCATATTGTCATCTGGGCTCCGCGTTCCTCATGGAAAACCGACAGAATACTCGCAGAAATGAA
>CACVBS010000040.1:418499-439202 GCA_902728275.1 Cyclocybe aegerita | reverse complement strand
CGAAACGGCTATGAACGGATGTCTCTCGGATGTCTTCGGCACGGAACGGGTCGTGACAACTCATTGAAGTTTGTTCTTGTAGGTTTTGGGCCAAAAGGCTGCCTCAGATGCTGGGATTTTATGTAAGAATCTGAAAATTGGTGAAAGATGAAACTTATCCTAGTTTTTTGCAAAATTGATATGGAAAGCCAGAGACTTGAAGGATAATGGCTATAGTTCTGCCAATAGGTTCACAGACCTAGCAAGCTGCTACCATTGAAGACTGTCAGTGTGTTTACCTTTGCAAGAGGACTTCTTCATTTTATCTTGCTTGATTTGGTACGAGGTCACAGCAGGAAGTGGCGTTCTTAAGTGCCAGCAGCCTGAAGATTTCCATTTAAGGGTCAAGATCCATGTCCGAAATTGTGGATTCGAGGTTCAAAGGTTGCCAGCTTTAGGGTGACTAGAGGTACACCTGCATGCTGACTTCAAAATCTTGAATGGTTAGCTGGTCAACACCTTTTGGTGCTTGCTGAAGCAGGTGTGCACAAGCAAGCAAGAGGGAGAGCACATAAGAGAGCATGGTGGTATCACACCAAGAGATGCTCAAAAGAGAGGGACTGTGCACAAGAAGGTGAGAGGGTGAGCAGGTGCATATGGAGGAGTGAGCAAGAGAGAGAGAGCAGTGAAGAGGAGAGAGAATAGATGATAGAGCAAGAGAGAGGAGAGGAAAGAGGGCAAATGACAACAGGAATAAGAGGAGTGAAGCAGGTGAATAAGCACAGGGGAATGTCAGTGAGCTAAAGGGATAGCAAATGAGGAGAAAAGGGGAGAGAGGGCAAGCATACTTAGCAGAGCTGGTGATCAATCAACTACTGGGGATTGACTCTGTGGCTGAAGGCTTTCAACAGCCTATCACTCGTACATTGGTGCTGTTGCTGCTGTGGGCAATGTCACCAAGCTGTAGGCCCCCAAGATCTAGGTGATGGCTGTCAGGGCTGCAGGTAGCACCTCGTGTGGGGTTGTATGATGTGGTAAACCATGTGGGACACAGGAGGGGCTATGAGTGCAAAGGTATCTGGTTGCTCTAACAGTGCTACCTTACATGGTGCAAGACGAAACAAGAGGGAGTGAAATCCTGGAGACTGCGATGAGCTGGTCTCAAGTGAGGGAGCATGTGCTATGTATGAAGTTGCATGGGTAGTGTATGGTGCGATGTGGGTGAAAGGTTCAGCAGAGGATTGTTGCGTGGACCACATGCACCCCCATGCCACTGCCTGAGATGGTAGCACAGGCAGCCCATGGTGGGTTGGTGAGCGGAGCATCCCTGAGGACGAGCTGGCCTGCGTATCATGGTAGTGGGCGTACAGCCCCACAGGCATTGGTGATGTTGAGCTTTAGGGAGGGCTGGGGCCTTGTTTGGGTACATCCAAGGGAGGCAATGGGTATGAGAGTGGGCATGGGTGCAGTGGGCATGGACGCAGCAGGGGGGTGGTCATTATAGGGATTGGTGAAGAAGACGATGGGGCCAGGGGGGTGCTCATTCAATAGCTCTGGTTTCACCATCTCATCATCCTTCTCTTTGTCCATCTCAATCCCTCGTCAAGGACCTTGGATGGCGTATAGGACAGGGCACCATGCACACCCAAGCAGGATGGGCATGGGCTGACGTGGGCGGCGCGGAGTGTCCAATGGATGTTGGGGCGAGGTTGGGGTTGGGTGCCAAGATGGGGCAGATGCCAGGATGAGGCAAGCATGAGGATGGGGGTAAGTGCGAGTGCAAGTTGGCGATAGGCGCAAGAACATGTAAGGGTGTGGGGTGGCCATATGGGTACACCAGCGAGGCTGTAGGGCATAGGTGCAAGTGAGGTTGTGGGTAAAGGCCTAGTCGGTGGTGCTGGTACCTGCTTGGATGTGGGTGCAGGTATGGGTCTCGGCGCATGTGTGAGTGCAGGTATGAGAGGCATGGGTGCAAGTGCAGGTACAAGAGTTGTGGGTGCATGTGAAGTTGTGGGTATGGGCATGGTGCAGGGGGGGTGGGTATGAGCGGGGGCAGGTGCGAGCCAATATGGTATGGGTACGAGATGTGGGTGTAAGGAAAAAAGGTGTGGGTGCGGGTGCGGGTGCAGGTGCGGGTGCGGGTGCAGGTGCAGGTATGGGTACAGTCCAAGCTACTGGCGCAGTATAGGTGCGAGACGCGGTGCGAGGAAAGGTGCAGGTGCGGCTGCGGCTGCAGGCATGGCTGTAGGTATTGGGTGTGGTTATGGGTGTGGTTATGGGTGTGGTTGTGGGTGTGAGTATGGGTGTGGGTATGGGTGTGGGTATGGGTGCGGGAGCAGGTACAAACATGGCGGCAAGCATGTGTACAAGCATGGGGGGCTCTGGGTGCAACATGCAGGGCATGATGCCAATGTTAGACTGGGTGCGCTGGTGTGGGAGATAATGTGAGTTGGGGTGCCAAAACGGAGGTGCTGCGACAAGGAGGCAGGTGTGGCATGAGAAGATGCCAGCCACAATGCAGCATCTTGAGGATTGAGGGCGGTGGTAGCCTCAGGAGACCCTAGCTGACATGAAAACATTGCCACATCAATGTTGGATGTTGGAATCTTGGAAGTTGAGTATTTGAATCTTGGATGGGCGGAGGTCAAAGAGGGAGAGAAGGCAGAGAGTGAGAGTGAGAGTGAGTATGAAAAAGAAAGCTCCTGTTGGGAGCGCCCTTTGCCATTGAGAGCTCACCCGCAAGCTTCGAGGCTGGTGGCTAGGATCAGAGAGGCAACATGTGACATGTCACACACAATGTTGCTACCTGATGCATAGGCCGCACCCTAGCCCTACGCTCCTACGTCACTTTGTTATAGGCCAAAATCTTTCTATCGAAAGAACCCATGGAAATTCACAGGAAACACTCAGCCAACAAATCTGAAAAGGTAAGGTTTTCAACACATTCAAAAGAATAATAATTATACTCATTCTATTCCTATGATAGTCTGAAATGGTAAGCTCTTTCACTTCCATCAAGACGACAACACAATGACATGGCACAACCTTGGACGTATGACAGGGATGTTGTTACCGCCAGCCCCTTTCTCAAAGCAGCCTTGGCACCATGTTTGAGAAGCGCTCAGCCAAGAAGTTGTAGCATTTTGCATCGGTTCATATTCTCCAGTGCATGGTGATGTGACAAAAGTGTGCCTAGCCAGCTTTTGTTTTGCATGGTGTTTACTGGCCCGCAATGTGGTTGTCGACAATCTTGAAGTCTGGCACGAGAAAGACTATAGCAGCTGCCCTCACCCCTGGACTATGTCTAGACAAAGGGAGGCTCTTGAGGATATCGTAACACCAATGTTCAAGTTTTATTATCTCTTTGTTGAAGGAAACAACCAACATTTGGAGTTCATCCACCTGTTACATCACTCTTGAGCCATATGAATACTGCCATTATATGTGCGCTGGAAACCTCACCAAGCAAATTTCCTGCGTTTTCACTGCCTTTTAGAATTGTCTTCAAAGCCACGAAATTGACCTCGAGTTATACTCTTGGTAAGTTTTTCCTTGTAGCTTGCGTTCTTGTCTCATTACTTTTCTCTCCGACGTTCTCTTCTCTAGGGTCTCTCAATCGGCTCCTAGAATTCTGCAGGCTCTCAGACTGTAAACCTCCAAAGATTGTAAAGGGGTGCTGATCCCAGTTCAGCTGTGCCCTCCCTATGCTCTGATATTACTCTATGGGTGCAATATCTTTATGCTCGTGATCACCAGTTGACTGTAATGCTCTTCCATATGCCCTCCATCCCCTTACTAAAAGGACCAACCGGTGGCAATGTGACCCATTATCTCTAAGGCTCGCAATGGCTTCACCACCTTCTCAGTATCTTCCTGGTTCAATTGCAACATCTGGCTCCCCTCTATGATACCTTCATGAACTTGCATCGCCTCTGTGATTCATCGGAAACAGTGAGTGGTGGGGTTGCATAAGAAACCTTGTCCTCACTGCAGGATAGCTTCTTTCCGATGTCGATCGACTCCAAACATCTCTCTTTCTCTTTCTCTTTCTCTGGGAACATAAAGACTCAAATATCCAATCATTCTTTGTCGCGGTCCCGTGATGCATAGAAAAGCCCCTATTGTTCGCGACAACGCGAACAGTCACGGTAGTTGAACAAAGGGAACCACACGAGGCGGCCTCACTCACTTCGATATAAATTCTCCTCCTATCAGGCGGTTATCCCCAACCTTTTACCACGAGCCACTTGTTTTAAGAAATTTCTTTCTCTCATCTCGACCCCGACGTGCTTCGATAGAGGGTACCCGAACCAGTAAGTCACGGAAATATCCTATTCACTGACCAATACACTAGCAACTGTCACGTCCTTCGTAGACCGAATAAGGCTTCTCTCGACACCAACCGACTTGGTGGGTATAAAGTCGGAGAGCGTAGCGCAGACTCGTCGCAAGCGGTATGCCTTTTCTCTCTGAAAGATCAAAATCATGACCTATCTGTCCTTTTAGGATCATAGCGGAACTTAAACGTCTTGGGTGGGAGGAGAAATTCTTCCCGAAGAACGAGAACGACTATATGTACAATGAGTGGGAAGCGTACGTGGACAAGTCCGAAGAATTTACCATACGTGGTAAGTCACCTCTTTGATCGCCTCGCCCGGTAATTCAGCAGGTCATTTCTCTCTCTAGGCTGGAACGCTGCCCTCGAGAGGTGAAGGTCGATCTATGACAAGAATAGAACCAAGAAGCTCAAAGGCCGCTGTGCCTACGCCATCGACAAGTGCTACATTGTTTTTCGACTCGCTCAGCCCCAAGAAGAAAAGCGTCGGATGCCTCCCACTAATGACCTTTTCTTGCAACCCGCTCGTGAGATCTTCATCGAGGAGCATCACGAACATGACATCACGGAAGACCAGCTCTTCGACCTCCTCGTGCAATTGAAAGTGGACACGAGCGACTGGCTAGAGCGAATCAAGCCTGCCGTGCTGGCAACGCTCAAGGGCTTTCGGGCTAATAACAGGCCCACGGTCGATGACTTCGACCAGGCCCGAGTCCTCTTCTCTTGCTCTTGCAGCCGTTGTCGGATGAGTTCCTATCGCGAGGGCCGGGATTCAGAGTGTAAATATCTATGGACGTTCGGTGATATCGTGGAGCACTTGGTCGACGGTTTTCCCACCAGGAGATGGGAGGAGACTGCCCGCGAGATGGGTTCATGTGCGACAGTGACCAAAGCGGCGGAGGACGTGCTCAAGGCGCTTGGTCTGTCTAAAGAGGCCTCTATGGATCAGGTGGAAAGGCTTGGGAAGCTAGTCTGTGAGTGCGGCCATCGCGAATAACAGGGACCGCTAGATCTCCTTCACGAGTCTTGTAAGCCGTCCACAACTTGCAGTGGAATTTTCTGAGCAACGGATCACCCTTCGTAGGTTTACCACGTCCATACGGAGAGGTTCCACTACTCTGACTTGAAGCGGAAAACCCCCTCTGCGAAGTTCGTGCAATCCTTCCCCTTCCGCGACGCTGGTTCTGATGCTGTATTTTGTCACCCACAGCAAAGCTTTGCTGCACAAACTCGCTATTGACAGCCCTAGCGTCGCAAATCTTTCGAAGTTGGTCAGGCGTGCAACCGACGATGAATCTGTGGACAACGGCCCACTGATGCCCAGTCCAGGTGGTGCTGCGTTCTGTCGAATCTGCTATCAAATCGGCGACAAAGATACGCATCTTTGGCTTGGGTGGGACGCGATGTGGCATATGAAGACTCTGTAAGTCCCTCTTTCAAAATTTCACTTTCTTTCCGATTTTCTGAGCCGAATGCTGTGATCATTTCCAGACACGGAAAGGATCTCGACGAGAAAGACCTCGATCCAAAGCTTGATCCTGAGTCGGAATAATTGCCGTTCATACCCAAGATTGAGGCCTGGCCGCTGCTTTATGACGACCTACGGAATACTGTACAATGACCCCCAGTCGCAAACAATGCTCGCTTTTTCTTCGCCTAACTGCTTTGCGACACGATTCTCTCGATAAATGTCCTCCAAGCTGCCGTATGTGCAGGCGCTTTCGAGCAAACGGTCGGAGCAAACGGTCGGGAAAGGTGCTCCTTCGCCGCTTCACGTAGGTGCAGCCGATCGCGTTTGAAGGAGATAGGAATGCTTTCTGATACAGTGATTCAGAGATTAAATATGCCGTCTTCACACTTCGTTACGCTCATGCAAGTTAGCGTGAGGTCGAGTTCCATCCTGTGCACGTCGGGCAAAGACCGTCTGTCCACACGCCTTTAGCTTTAGCACTTAATGACAGTGACTTCCGGACACAGCCTTACCACGATGGGTCCCCGAGGCCTTGCAAGCTTACTTTTAGCCAGTGGCAGTTGAGGTATATAAGTACCACTGCACTGAAGATGGGTTTGCAGTTTCGACCCAAAGAAACTCAACCTAACACGCGAAGTTACGAAATGGCCGTCTTCAAGCTCGCCGCTCTCCTCTCTGCTTTCGTCGCTGCTGCTCAGGCCAACCCTGTTGCCGTTCCTCGCGCTGCGCTCGACCTATTCGTCCCCCCAATCATCAAGCCTGATGCGACCACCGTCTGGACTGTTGGACAGAACGAGACCGTCATTTGGTATTGCCCACTTGTTTCTTTCTATCTGGCATATCTAGAGTTTTGACTCGGGGATGAAGGGACACTTCCAACGCTCCGGCCATCATCTCGAACGGCGCTGCCGTCTGTCTCAGTGGCTGTAAGTGCACATTCCTCTCCTCGCTGCTATATTTAGGGCATCAGCACTAAAATATATTTCCTCGATAATCATATAGTTGGCGTGATTGCGCGCGGCTTCGACCTCCGCGCTGGGAGTGTGGTCGTTCAAGTCCCTGCTCAGGTCGTTCCGGGACCATACAACATCACTTGTAAGCCATTCATTCAGTGAAAGACGGACCGACGCTAAGGACGGTTTGGCCTGATAGTGTTCGGCGATTCTGGAAACATCAGCCCCGCGTTCTCCATTGTCTCTGTTTGAAGGACACCTTAGGCGCTTAAAGGAGATTTGGTGACAGATGGTTTCGGAGTAGAATTGACTCAACGGGCCTCTTATTCTGGATATAATTTGTTAACAATGCTCTTCACGTTCTAAGAAACCGCCAAAGATATTAAGACTTTGCATTGAAGTGATTATTACCAGTACAGTGGTGCGCATCAAAAAGAGGACGATCAAGGTTCTAATGTTAACGTTGTAGGTGCTCGAACAAGTAGAAGGCAACGAAGATGTAGTGTACTTATCATGGAATTATACGGCCTATATGAGTGAAGTGCGGTATGAAATGCGAATGCGGTACAAGATGCCTGTGAGATTCGAAAAGGGTTACGCCGAGCAAGGCAGGCCGAACAAGAACGAACGGGTTGCGGTAGCTGAATCGTGTCGAATGCAAAAATGGGACATGGTTTTGAGCGCTGATAGGTGAGCAGATTCCCCTTTTGAATTTGAACCCCAGTTCTGCTCAGAGAAGCTGGTAATCAGGGTCTGATAAGTTTCCAAGCAATGAAGCAATAGAGCGCGACCGGCGTTGGTGGGTAAAAATACTCGCCTGTCCCTAAGTTCTCCAATTTCCCCTTCAGGCGAATCATGTCGAACATATCCCCTCTCTCATCATCGCTCTCCGTGGTAGCGAACTCTCGACATCGTGCGTCCAGCGTGCACTCGAAGCGTCGGGACACCCAACTCCTGCGCTCGGGTTCGGGCGCGGCATATCCCCATGTTGTCCATCCTTCGTCCATTCGAGCAGCTGTTGTTGGTACACGGCCTCTGCGGGACAGTGTTGTATTTGATACCCCGTCTCAACGGGGAGCCGCGTCGAGGGATGCATGGCGTAGAGCTTTGTGCGGACGCACATCTCGCGTAACGAGAATGAAGAAGGGGGAGAGAAAGAGTGGAGCGGACCGAACCAACGTCGTCGGTGGTAAGCAGCAAAGTCGCGTTACGAAAGGCGGCAACGGAATGACAGTTGGCCTACTTTGTTGAGACGCGACCTTATATATAAAAGGTTTAAGAGATCGAGGGCCGCTGAGAGGGGGGCCTGTCATCCATCCCATCGAGACATCATCGCCTAGTAAACCCAATGGTGCCTTGCCTTTCCTCGCCTGACTCGCGAAGATGCGGGATCGTGGGTTACACGCCTATAACGTTCCCGTCTCTTATTGTTATAAGTATGTAAGCTGTGGGCGAACGCCAACCCCGCACACGCTCACGCACTTCGGTCCATTTTGCTTCCGTCGACCCTGACGACGTGCAGGTTAGATGGTGGTCATGATCTCATGCCGCCCGATGACTATGGCCATGGACCGGATGCTGCTCAGTGGTCGTTCTCTCTTTCCGCGGCGCTTGCGGCACATAATGTTGGAAGAATTGGAGGGCCGATGCTATATCCGCGCCATCGGAGCTTGGGTGAACTCGTACACAGTTAAAGCAAGACCTTGATAAGATTAAATGAGTGCTGTGAACGGGCGGCGGCATCACCCTCCCACGAGGATATATGGGAAATATTTGCCACGCTGTTACCACGAGTCATACGGACACGGATCGCTCAGGAAGGTAGGAATCGCCATTTCGGGAAGACAATGACTCGGGAGGTCATTTGAAACGCGGCTGCAACGCGACCACTTTGAAGCCTCTTTCACAGTCATCAGCATGTGTCGATACCATTAACAATAAGCTGATCATCAGTTTATTAGAACGAGGAAGAGGCTTTGATGACTCATTGTTCGTTCGAAGTTCTTCATGGGACTTGGGTCTGATGCTATTCATAGAGCCGGGAGTCTTTTGTGAGCCGAGCTTGCGAGAAGGGCTCATAAGCTTATTGGATCTAGTATATCATAGTCGGAGTTGCTCATTGTTCCTCAAGAAATACGGAAATTACGAGTCCGTGCTGCCTGGATCCACCTCTAACACGGCAAAATTGAATTTCACGGGTGTAGTCAACGTACCATAGGGAAACGGAAAAAGCATTCTGCTGACCTGCACGAAGGTAAATAATCCCCCCTTTTCCCCTCCTTTAACAGAAAAAAACAAGATTTATTGACGGTGCATTGTATACGGATCCCACCTTAACCTCACCAAGTCACACAATAGGAGACGCAAATGGGAATGACTAGATAAGGAGGCGACAGACTGCGGCATCTTCTCAGGGAGATTGAACGCCTCATCGGGATGATGACACACAATGGGCTTTCGAAGTGTCCATCGGCCGACGGCAATGTCCAAACTGCCAAGGATCGCCTCCATCTAGATCTGGAGCGATGATTCAGATGAAGTAGCTATCTTGGTGACTTCGACGTGGGACGAATGGACAACAAAAGAGTCACATCGCCCATACGGCTACTATGCAATAATGTTGAAACGACCAAGGAAAAATACAGAGGATGCCGAAACCTACATCTGAACCTACATATTCTCATCTCATGAGACCGCAGAAAGCAAAGGAGAAGACAGAAATATCTGCATGCTAATTACCAAGATTTCTTTTGCTTCGCCTTGTTCCGTTGTTTTTGCTTCTTTCTGTCGTTCTTCGTCTGAGTACGAGCCTGAGATTGGCTTGAAGAGGTTTCTTTTTCTCCGCGGCGCGTTCGCCCGCTATTTGACGCTCGAGCTCGGCATCGCTTGACAAACTTGGCGTAGAAATCGTTCCGCGGGGCTTGACCGATTCTGTAATGGATATTGTATACATGGGCCAGGAAACGGGGATCGTGGCGCAGCAACGAGTCTACGACGGTCTGAAAAGAGGAGCCGAATCAGTTTAGTTGAGGGGGAATCAGGGCAGGTTGTATAGGTCGTACCCGAACGATGTTGTTATACTCTTCCCGGACGACCTTATGGAATTTTCGGTTCTCCTTCGCTAATTGTCTGCAGGGGTTTAAGCACAAGATGCACACAGTCACGACTAATATAGCGAACTTTGATATCCAGGGTTCTGTCGTATCGTAAATATCGACCCAATCGAATGGCTTTCGCGTCTCGAAGTTCAACCAATACTCATAGAAATCTTGCGCATAATGTTGTGCCAACCGGTCATCATCTGGACACCATGCAGAGTTGCCACAGCCAAAATCGGGAATCTGGTCAGTGTCATTCCCCCATCTCCGCTCGTCGTAAGCTAAGCACTCAAACAGATTTCGGAAGAGCGTGAACAAACTCTGCAAGATACAGGGAAGGGTTGAGAGAGTATTCCTTCATCAGAAACTGTGCCGAACGTACCTGGTCGCGACCGTTCTCCACCCAAGTCGCTTTCCTTCCGCAGAGGTTAAGATATTCGATGATGTCCCTGGCGGAGATGCCTTTTGGACGCGCAAGACGCTCGTTGCGACCAATGTATTCCTCGGGAACATAGCGTAACAATGGATCGGCTGGCGCTCTCCAGTTGGATCTTGGCTCTCCCCAACCGGAGAAGAGCCAATCGAACCACCCGCTTGATGGAGGTTGCGTGTCTTGAGCCGCCCATCGCCCAGGCATCGCGTCAGCCGTCCTAGGTTGTTGGGCGTCTGATGCAGGCTTATTCTTTCTTTCGTAGTCGTACGCAGTTCGACTCTGGAGGTGGGATACATAGCCTCAGTAAGAGAAAAGTTTCAAGAATAGAAATCGCACCGTTGGATCTGTCAGCGTCTATCGTGACCCGCAGTCAGCAAGTCGTCTTCCAGCCGGAAGACCGCCGCGGCACCACGCACCTCATATGCTTCCAGAACTTTCGCAAAGCGTTTAGTGGCTCCCTCTATGTCGTCTATATTCTTATCAGGATGAGTTTCCAGTGCGCGTTGACGGTATGCTCGCTGGCCGTTGACAGGCGTTAGCAGCGGATGGGAGGTGATCGTGGAGCCATCCGCACCTTGATCTCGTCGTCAGACGCCTCCTCTGAGATGCCAAGGACCTCGTACAAGTCCAAGCTGTCGAAGTCCAGAGAGGGCTTCAGGCTTGACTCTGCTGCACCCATAGCTTGGTAGCCGAACGTTGCTTGAACCTGAAGCGCACGCTGCTCAAGTGGCCGCTGCTACGGGGGAAACGAAACGGAGAAAACGAGGACTGAGAGGCTCTTACAAGAGATAGAATAGAAGTGGATTCTTTTCGTCAATTTTGACGAAAATGAGCAGAAGAGGCTTGCGGCAAAGGTAGGCTAGTGGTGGTGCGGAGGACAGGAGGCTGCCGTGAAACTACTTCACGCTGGTCACATCCAGATACGGAAAAATTGCTGTTGTGTGGCAACAGCCCCCGAATCCCTGCCGTGCCTGAATTGCCCCTGAATCTCAGCCAAACGCAGATTGATTTGCAGCTTTCCTACAAGAGGACAGATTTTTGGGTGGATTGAATCTACGAGAGAAAGAAAAGAGGTTGGCGTACCGGAACAAGACTCCTATATTACTGTTTGAGTTTCTTCCGAGTTTCTCGTTAGACGCCCATCACTCGACTGTTCCGGCGCCTAATATATGATATCACCAGTTAACGCTAAGGTTGCTGACATCGAGTGCTGCCAACGACAATAATGTGAATTCGAGACTTCAGGATGGTTCTAAGCAAGCACTTTCCCGAAGACATGTGCTTCATTCCACGAAGCACAATGGGGAGTTACATGACCGTCCCTTGAATTTCCCTCCTGAAAAGGGGAGCTCCTCAATAATTCCCTCCGAGGATTCCGAGAAATAACCAGTGTAATTTAAGGGTTCCTACTGTTGCCCTCTTGACTATAATTTCGCACTTGTGACTTCCTTGGGCAAGAAAGAGAGTCAGACCAATGTTGGTCCAGGTCGTGATCAGCGCTTATGGCAAGAGGATCGCGTCAACGATATGTCGGCACGGTATGCCGACGTAAATGCAGCGGTGATTCACGACGCTATTCTTCTTTCCCTGCCAGGCCAAAAGTCTAGCAGAACAACGGTCGACGTCGGAGATATTGCACCAGGATTGCAGAATCTTCTCAGCTGAAGGATGAGGGCAATACTAGCCTTATCACGAGGGACGCAACAGGAAGAAGCCCATCGACGCTGAGGGTGTTGATAAATTTCTTTCGGTCTGTTCTTGCAAAGCTAAATATTTTGTCACAAATTTTGCTGGGATCGGTCATTCCCAATTTGGTCCAGCGATGTCCAGTTTTGGCGTTTTTCTCCCCATCTCCGCAGTCGTGATCGAGCTCCTCGGGCCTCGGGCTTTAGCTGATCTTTCTTTAGAATATGGAATCTTTCTCTTTCGAATATTGTTCCATGGTCCGTGCGCCCCGACGCGTCGCGTCGCCCTGTATTCCTATAAAGACCTTGTCAATTTCGAACCCCAGGGCATCCCTTCTTTCTTCCTCTCCACCGCCTGCTTGTTACATAATTCTGTGCAACTCCGCTACCCTTTATTCCTTCTACCCCAGCTGTCTTCGCGATGTCCTCAATCTCTGCGATCTGTTTCGTCATTTTCAAATTCCTCCGTGTTTGCTAGCATTCAATGCAGCCCGACACACCATGCGCAGTCGACTATCATCAACTGCTGCAAAGGTCAGCAATCGACTGAATGTAACAGATCTTCATAGGTATGTCGGTTGCATGTTTTCCGCTGATTGTCTGCCCTCCTCTTTCGACCCTTCTCAGTTTAAAACCGTCTTCTGACACGTCTCTTTCCAGGACTGCAGGCGCTTCCGTCTGATTGTTATTGCCAGCTGGTGTGTTTCCCGTCTGCGACCTACTAATGGCTTCCTTAATTGATCTCACTGCTTTTTCTAGACGCCCATAACTCCATTGCGGCGCCTATCGGACCAAGAGATCACGAACGAGTTACCGCCAAGACCCCTGAGGGCGAGCGGTACCCATCAATTCACTTACCCACGAGTTCCTTACGGAAGTGTCCCGAAGGCATGTAGTTCATTCAACGGCGTATAGAAAAACATGTGGATGAAGACCGTCCGACGAATTTCCTTCCCAAGTTGCATTTTCTTTCTTGTTTCTTTCATGGCGGGCAAAGGCACTTTCCTGGCACTTTGTCTATCTCAGAAGACCTAATTTCCACATCGTCGCAGCCTTGACTGAAGCTGGCCTGCGCCAATTTCGTTTGTGGCAAATGGGGGCGGGAAAATGCCGGTTACCGAGGAAGGTGGGAGCATCAGGTGGGTCACGATCAGTTTTCGGCACGCTACGATCAACGACAACAACAGAGGCGCCAGCCTACACCCTTTCTCTCCTCCTTCCCTCATCACCCAATGCTGCCCACACACCGCGTCCCACCCTCCCCCGGGCGCTCGCGGTTCGACTTCACGAAAGCCTCAAACGGGAAGTTCGTCACACGATGGGCTCTGCTCGGCGTCACCGTCGTCGCGCTGCTCTGGTTCGGCGGGCCTCTGATATCCGACATGGTGTATGGGCCGCCCGAGTTCGACTACATCCCACCTCCCCCGCGTCCGCCTGGGGGCCCGCATGTGCGACCACCGCCCCCACCGTCTCGGCCACCGCCAGAGCAGGCTTTGTGGGACGGGAGGGCGGATGAAGTTCGGGAGGCGTTTAGGCATGCGTGGACGGGATATAAAGAGAAGGCGTTCCCGCATGATGAGCTGGCGTCGGTGTCGGGCGGGAGTACGGATAAGTGAGTGGGCGAATCTTGTGAACGTAGCAGGTGCTGATGTGGTGGAAGGTACAATGGATGGTCTGTGACGCTCTTCGATTCGCTCGACACGATGTGGATCATGGGTATGCAAGAAGAGTTCGCCGATGCCGTGAAGAGCATCAAAGGTCGTCACTTCAATGCTACCAAGGTCTGTGCCCACCCTATCTCACTTGACTGCTAATTCATCTCTCTGCAGGCCGACCACTACGCTGGTTTCTTTGAGACTACCATTCGTTACCTCGGCGGTATTCTCTCCGCATACGCCCTCTCGAGCGACCCAGAGCTGAAGCGGCTTGCTGACGAGCTCGGCCAAATACTCCTACCAGCCTTCGACGGCACAGAGTCGGGCCTTCCTGCGTATTCAGTCAATGTCGAAACGTACGTTTGTTCCACGTTGTCACCCCACCTGACACCTCTTATTGATCCGCGGGGTACTAGTGGCGAAGTCAAGTTGGATGGGGGCAAGAACACGGTTTTGTTCGCGGAGGCGACATCGTGTCAGCTCGAGTTCAAGTATCTGGCGAAGATCACTGGGAAGAAGGAGTATTATCAGAAGGTGCGTGTTTGTTTTGCTGAAATTCGTTCATCGTCGCCAATTTCGATATAGGTCCAGAAAGCGATGAACTACTTCTACAAAGCTGACGTGAAGGATGGTCTCTTCAACGACAACTGGTTCATCAAGGATGGAACGCCAACAGGCTGTACGTCCATCTTTATCTACTCATCAGCGACGTCTAACGCCATCCTTCTCGTAAAGCCCACTTCACCATCGGCGCCACAGCGGACAGCGGGTACGAATACCTCCTCAAGCAATGGCTGCTCAGCGGCGACACCAAAGCTCGCGACCAATGTGCGACCACCCTCTCTCCCTCCAGCCCTAACTTGACTCTCTTCCAGACATCAAATCCGCCACCGGGATCATCAACAAGCTCCTCTACCTAACGCCCAACCGTGAGCTCATGTACGTCGGCGACCTCGTCTCTGGATCCCTCGTGCACCGACTGGAGCACCTCTCGTGTTTCCTGGGCGGCGTCCTCGGGCTCGGAGCCGTAGGGCTCTCCTCCGACCCCGCCAACCCGTACCTCTCGCCGCAAGACAAGAAGCTGCACGAGTGGGCCGGCCACAGCCTCGCGTACACCTGCGCTGTGTCGTACGCGGACCAGGTTACCGGTGTGGGCCCGGACCAGCTCATGATGTCGCCGACGGGCAAGAAGTGGATCGACGAGGTGCGGAAGTGGGAGGCCGATGGCGAGCAGGGAACGCCGCCGGGAATGAGCGACGCCAAGCCTGAGCAAGACCCGAGCAAGAGGGATTATTACACGAGTTGGGGAAACGCGTATTTGTTGAGGCCTGAGGTGCGTTCTCCTGTTTGTATATCTCGGGTTGTGTTGACGTCCTGTTTTTTTTTTTTGCCTTTCATAGACCGTCGAGAGCATCTTCATCATGTGGCGCACGACGGGCGACGTCAAGTGGCGCGAGCGCGGGTACGCCATCTTCCAGGGCATCAACAAGCACGCCCGTACGGAATTTGGGTTCTCGACGTTCAACGGCGTCGATGGGAACGTGCACCTTCTGGACGACATGCCGAGCTGGTTCCTCGCCGAGACGCTCAAGTACCTCTACCTCCTCTTCACCGACACAGAGACGATCCCGCTCGAAGACTGGGTGTTCAACACCGAGGCACACCCCCTGCCTGTGTTCACCTGGACGGAAGAGGAGAGGCAAGTGTTTGGGATACAGGAGTAATTAATTGATTAGTGGTCCTTCTGTCCTTACCATCGCTGGTACGTTTTTGTTGATCTATTGAAAGAGGGTTATCAAACGCTGATGCGTAATGTGGTGATTCTTTTGAGCAGCTACTGCTCGCATCCACGATATAGATCCAAGTCATTAATTGCACAAGGTTGTAAACTATAATCTAGCGGAATCTGCTATCCTATCCTATCCGGTCAAAACTTGAACCTCTTGCTCTCGTTGTCTCCAGGCGGATCCTGAGCTAATGCGACACGACACGATCCATCGCAACAGCTAACACTCGCGCACACCGAGGGATCCGGAGCGTTGTCAATGTATTCTGCAGCTGCTACTTCAGACTGAGCTTGAGCTCAATCGCGCCAGCTAACCAAACGCCCAAGGCATCCTCTCCTTGTCTAGCGCAGGCAGGAGCATAACGCTGACACTGACACTGATAGACTGTGTCGTTAAACTTATTGGTTCTACAGGTGCCAGGATTTGCGTAACGCCACATTTGCCTACCCAGGGCACTGCAGCTTCTTCAAACACACGATGCCCAAATAGCCTCGGACAACACTGACAGCGATGCTCGATGCTCAATGCCTCCGTCCCATCGCCATCGCCATCCTCTTGCCCTCCCATTACTGCCGGTCACCAGCGCCAGTCCTTCGTTTACTCTCCGCATCCTTACCTACGCTCTGCGCATACCCTATTCTCCGCCTATTTTACTATTTTACGCATACCGCACGCTCCACACGAGAACCCCAAGCAAGTCCTCTCGCTCTCACTCACTCTTACTCTCACTCTCACTCTCACTGAGCCCAGCTCAAGCTCAGATGCTCATGTCGAACTTGGAACTTGGGACTTGGGACTTGGGACTTGGAAGGGATGCGTGCGTGCGACGACAACGGCGCGCGCCAATGCGCCAACACCCAATGTTTTGGAGGCATAAATTCGAATTAATTAACTAGAACTTGGAACTCGTTGCATCCTCTGCGACTCCTTGAGACTATGTAGGCGTTAAGCGTCGAGAGCTCTCCGCCGCCGTACTGTACTATACTGTATTGTACTGTGATACCGGCTTTCCTGAGCGGTGGTCATGAGTTCTGCGCCTACCGTGAAGTGTAAAGTGTAGTGTCCTGGGGCATGAGTGCTTGAGCGTTTGAGTGGCTGAGCGGTGACTGAGTAGTGCTAGTAGCTGAGCTGGAATTCTCCGCGCACCGAGTATCTTAGCGCCCGGCGCTTGGCGTATTATAGTAGAGGTACATATTTACATGTACCTTCGACCTTCGAACATCGAACATCGGCCATCGACCTTGACTTTCGACACCCGACCCCAGCTTCGTTCGACCCGTTCGACCCTTTCAACGTTTCAACGTTCAACCTTCGCCTCATTCGACCCTCAACGACTTTCGACCTTGACCTGCGACCCGTTCAACGTTCACGCCCTACGTTCAAGCCTCATGCCTCAACCTTCCTTCCGCCTAAATATTAGCACTATTTACTCTACATACATACCTTCTCCGACACTCCAACGCTCGTTCCGAGCGACAGCTCAATAGGATTCAGATGACGGACTCGCCGGCACCTGGGAGGGAAACCAGGAGGTTATGTTTGTTGAGTTGCGACGTACGCTGCCTAGCTACGTTATGCGAGTGGGAGTGCGAGTATATGCCTAATGTGTTATGTGGGTACGAACCGTGGAGGAGCGGAGCGGAGAGGGAGGGAGAACGAGGAGTGGGGCAGAGGAGGAGTGGGGCAGAGGAGTGGGGAGACCGGATCGTGCAGGAGACCGGTGGGGGAACGGGAGTGGATCGTGCAGGAAAGCAGATCGTGCAGGAGAGCAGATCGCGCCGGAGAGCAGATCGCGCCGGAGAGGGAGAGGAGAACGAGAGTGAAGGGAGGCGGACGGCGGGCATGTAGCATATGCGTGCATGCGCAAATACTGTGAGCTCGCGTTTCTGTCTGTGTTTCTAGATTCTTCTTTTACATCTCTGCTTCTGCTTTTGGTTCGGAGAGCGAAGAAAGGAAAGAATCGGATGGTAGGCCAATGGGCACAGCGCCGCGGTACAGTGTGGTGGCGGCGAGCTTCTGTAGCAAGTGCGCGCGCGGGGGCGAGGGTGCGGGAGGAGGAGAAAGAAGGATCCAGCATGAGTGGAGGGGGTGAGATTAATTGAGGGGCAGAGGACGAGGGTGAGGGGGCAGAGAACGAGGGGAGGGCGAGGCGGGCGTGGGGCAGGGGGATGTAGCGAGCAGGAGGACGGAGGAGAAAGGATAGGCTGGTATACCGTAATATACATTGCGTTTTCGTTCGCGCATGTCGACGGCGAGAGAGGGCCGGGGTGGACTCGTAGGATTCGCAGCGGAGCCCTGGACGGAGAACGCATGGAACAGCGATGCGTGTGGATGCACGATGTCTGGTGTTAGGCTCTCAGGCTACGCTCAGAGTGCCCCGCGTAACCGTTACATAATTTAGGTAGCTCGGATGTGGGTGTTGGACTCGTTGTCGTTGTCGTAGTAGTAGGAGGAGGAGGAGAAGGAGTGGGGGGGACGGGGACGGGAGGAAGAGGCGGGAGGAGAGGTGTCGGTGCTCGCTAGCTGGCTCGGTCGTCGGTGAGAGGGGCTGGAGCTCGAGACGGACCATATCAGATCTAGCTCTGACTCTCTGAGTCGCTTTCGTGCAAGAGAAGCCTCACTTATCCCGAGCGAGCGCTCGAGCGCTAGAGCTTGGGGTCTCAAGGTGCTGCAGGCGGTGAGAGGGAGGACACTAGGCGGGCAGAGGGCGGGGGCGGGTGATGTCGATGGACGGTGCGAGGTGGGCGAGTGGGCGGGTGCGGACCGGCGGCAGGGAGGTGGTGGGCGGACCGGGACAGGCGGCGGGTCGGGAAGAGGAGAGGAGGGGGAAGCCAGGCATGCATGGGACCAGCTGTAGCCTCAGGCTGTGAGAGGGAGCAGCCTGGGCGTGACGGTGTAGGCGAAAGGACGCGGAGGAGGTACAGGCACGGGTGGTGGCAGCAGGGGACGCCCTACTGTATCGTAGGTATCAGGGTAAGCACCACTGTGCCCTGAAGAGGACAGAAGGCAGACCCCACTGGGGCACTCTCTCGTCTTCGTCTAGCGTCCAGCGTCTTCCTCTGCTCCCCTTCTCCTTGCCTGGCTCTGGAGAAGGCTCTGGGATCCCAAGTCCGAGTCCGAGCCCGCCTATCCTCGTCGACGCCAATCGTAATCACAACCTCAATCCCAACCGAATTCGCAGTGAGCGCTAGGACGACTCAGGCGACTCAGGCGAATTGGCCGCGCTCGGACTCGGACTCGTCGAAGCACAGGACTCGCTCGAGCATCGAGCCTCGGGGCGATGGGAGCTCCGGTCGATAGGCCTTTCGCACCATGTGCCAGTGGCAGGATCTACTCTGGGTCTGATGAGGTGCTGCACACTGTGCGCTGTACACTGGGCGTTGGGCGTTGGGCGTTGGACGTTGACGCGGACGTTGGGCGTTGGGCGCTGGACGTTGGGCGTTGGGAGCGCTGCCTTCCTTGCAATGCCATAGGGCCCGGGAAAGCCTCGGACTCGGAGTCGGAGAAGGGAGGAGACATGATCGACGGCCCGGGCTTTGTCTACGCGTGACCTCATCGACCGCCTGGGGCACTTGCAACACTCGTACGCCCATCCCCCTAACTCTGAGCAGATACTCTGCTTCACGTCGAACCTAGGCCTAGGCCTAACAAGCGAGGAGTCGACACTGGAGTACTGAAAGGTTACAAGAGGCGCTAGCGCTCGTGTTACAATACCTTGGCTCTTCACCACCACCACTACCACCTTTATCCTCCTGAGTCTCTCCCATTCCCGATTCCGGGTTCGAGTCTCCGAGTCTCCGGGTCCCAGTCCGTACTCCCACCTTGACACCTGATGCCTGAGGCCTGGGCCCGGGGGAGAGCACAAGCCTGATATTATTGCCTACAGGCTTAATAGATGATAGCTCGTGAAACAATACTAGTGCTCCAACTACAGCCGACAGCTGACAGCCCGAGGGTAGTAATATATACCTTCGACTCCCAGTGAGCCCAACACCCAACACACACACACACACACACCGACCGTTCGCCACTTCAGACTTCCCCTTTGCAGCACTCGAGGTGCTTATTGACCTTCGCAAGATCCCACCACTCGTACTCGTACTTTCTCGTACTCGAACGCGAACGCCGAACGCGCACAACTAGAACACCACTGCAGCTAACCCTGTGCTGGTCGCAAAGCCCAGTTATACGCTGGGCTCGGGACTCGGACCCACGCATCCGAGTCCGGATAGATAAACCTAGGTACTAGGTAGGATCCGGACGTATGCGTCGCGTAAGCCGTCATCATCGTCGAACGAGAACTAGGGCGCCCTCTCACTCTCTCACTCTCTCCCCCTCTCCCTCTCTCATCTACGATATCAACCGATCGATCGATCGACCTGCGTTCCTGGCATTTATGCCAGTGCTTACACTCAGCCTGCTACTCTGGGATTTATGGTGCCTACGCTCAGCCTGCTACCCTGGGATTTATGGTGCCTACGCTCAGCCTGCTACCCTGGCATTTATGGTGCCTACACTCAGCCTGTGATCCCCGAGCTGCGATGCGAGGTCCCGGATGGTGAGGTCGATGTCGGAGAACTTCCGGGGGGGGGAGGGGGGACCTTCCAGATCTGGAAATTTACATAAAGGGCCTGACACCTGTGCTGTGTGGCGCACAACCGACTCTGGAATATGCCTTCAGGCTGAGCGCTGAATATTATTGAATGAAGGCACAATCGCACTGTCTGATCTCACGACAAAACCATTTTTAGATCTGTCGAGCTGACATCGACGTTGAGATTGACATTATCACGGTTTGTCGTCTAGAGTTTAGTATGTAAGGTACGTATGCAGTATGCTTTTGTTTTTGTGCGTGTGCGTGTGCGTGTGCTGGTATGTATGTATGTAAATTCGACGTCTAGATCTGCACTTGACCACCGACGCGGGGCTGCCGGAAACGGGGCGAGTCTGGGCGTTCACATGGCGTACTCGCCCCGATGCTTCGCCGACGAGATGTCATCGTCGCTCCTGCTTCTATCATGCTGCGTCTCCGTATCCTACATCCAAGCACCAACAAACGTCCGTCAGTCCATCCTTCTTCCGTCTTCCCTCTTTCCCATAGAACGAAATAGACTCACCAAACGATCACCCTCCTTATGCGTATCGATCCTGATCGAGATATTCTTCACCTTGTTCATCCCGTTCATCCCATTGAGGGTGTTCACACCCCCGTGGCTCGCGTGCGGGCTGACGACGCTCGGGGGGATCGAGACCATCATGTGGCTCGTCCCGTCGTCCATCCCGGAAGAGATGGATTGCCGGGCGTT
>CACVBS010000040.1:324332-418402 GCA_902728275.1 Cyclocybe aegerita | reverse complement strand
AAGGGGGGTGGAAGGGAGAGGAAGGAAAGGAGGTACGTACACCGTCCGATACAGAAGTAGAACGTGGCGTAGATCAGGCTCTTGGGCGAGGCGATCAACTGATGGGTGCCAACGTCAGAAACCAAGTGTCAGAAAGAAAGAAAGGAAACGTCAGCGTCAGAATACACTTCTGACAGAGAAGGAGAAGGGGGACTCGACGTACGGCGATCAGGGACGCGATGGCGCAGCATCTGTCGGCGGCTCGTCGTCAGCTTTGAATTTGAGAAGACGGAGGGAGTGTGAAGGTAGAGGTTACGAACGTCGTCAGTCTAGATTTTTTTAAAAAAAAGACGACGTCAGGAAATCGTATTCTGTCCTAGCGAAGATGCATGCTCACACTCCGGTGTTCACGACGAAGATGATCTAGGCGCAACACCAACACTGGTTAGCACACACTCGCGACAAACGACTATCGAAAAACAAGCCGTGAGCTTGCGGACCCACCAGCTTCGTGATAATAGTATCCGACTTCCTGAACCCCGTGCGCGCGTTATGCAGCATGATGCACAGGCTCGCGGCGATGGCGACGTCGACGGCGGTCGAGAGGGCGTTGATGGTGATAGTCAGTGGCTGTCAAACGCATCCACACACGCCCGTTAGCTAGGCCGAGGGTGAATTTGTGCACGAGATGAGACGCACAGAGATCTTGAGCAGGTCGTCGTACGTCTCCATCTGCATTCTGTAAAGCGGAAGGCGTTGTTAGCCAGAGAGACTAGAGAAGAGGGAGGATAGACATAGTCACGTACGACAAGATGACCCAAGCTGCGTTCGAGGTCCTTTAGTTAACACACTCGCTGAACGGCTTAGAGCGTATGTTTGCCTGCGTACCTGTACCAGAACCTATCCAGCACACATGAGCACAGTTTAAGAGACAAGAAAGAAAAGAAAGAGAGGGAAGCAAAACGCACCGACAGTAGCGAGGATGAGGAACAAGATCGTGCCCGTGAGGATAATGTTCCCTTTGCTTACTGCGAAGACAATGGATGCTCAGCATGTGCACACAAGGTGTCAAAGTATGAGAGAAGATAGTAGACGTACGTCGCCATACTCGGAGCGTGTAGAACCTAAATGGGAACAGTCAGAAAAGAAGGTCAAAGGAAGCGGGGGACAACATACGTTTGGACGACCGCGCCGTTGACACCCTACCAGTGGTTTTAGCGTTAGTGTTTGGAGAACATGGAAGCAGAATAGAAGAGAGAGAAGAGAAGAGAAGGAATGACGTACAGTGAAGAGCGCTTCCATCTATATATAATGCACCATCGTCATCAATCAATGAGCTAGGGGTTCTGGCGTCTAGGAGGAAGGCTTACCAGCACCGTCCTACACAGTTAATAAAGTACTTTAGTGCAGGAAATTGAAAATGAAAGACGCCGATACGCACCATACCAAGAATCGTAGCTGGTCCTCATCGCTTCATCGCCGTCAATACGCGGATTTGCGAAAAGAGGGTGGAAGGGTGAAGTGAAGGAACGTACTGGTAGTACGAGACGACGTAGTGGTACACCGCGTGCGAGATCATCGCTAGGTGGATAGCGTCGAATGATACCGTCAGAATCACCTGTTGAGCCGGAAAATTAGAGGAACGTAATGAAGAAGAGTGTCATGGAACGTACCAACGACTTGAGGTACCACACGTCTTTCTTGTAGTCTTGAACCCAAAGATCCCATCAGCACGCGTTCTGGACGTACAAACGCGCCCAGGAAGAAGGCCGGACGCACTCTGGTAATATAGGAAGGCCTGTAGTAGGCATATCCCGTGTAGGACGGCGGAGACGATCACGCCGATCATCATCGCTCCCATCCTGTTAAGTAGCGAAGGTGTAGGTGTAAGCAAACCTCGGGGGAGAAGCCGGGAAGGAAGGAAGGAAAGAACGCACGAGTTGTCGAGCGGGAGCGTTGGGTCGAGCGTTGCTGCGCTGGAGACCATCTTGCTCAGAGAACTCCTCGGGTTCGAAGTCGGCCGGAAGGTAGGGTGCAAGAAAGAAAGAGTGGAGGGAAGTGTGGAAGGGCTAGCTATGAGCTACGAGCGCACCGAAGCGTCGCGAGGTCTGAGGAGGAGGAGGTGAAGAGAAGAAGGAAGGTGAGCCAGCAAAACCTGGAACCGACGAGACGAGGCCGTATAAATTAGCGAGGACCGACGACGAATGTTGGGAAGACAAGAACAGAAAAAAGAAGTCAAGACGAACCTGGTCGAATTGAGTGCGTAGTCGATTGGTCTCACTCAGGGTCTGATCTCCCTGAACATTCCGGGGATCATGCCGAAAATGGATGGCAGGCGGGACAGGTATGACACGAGGCTCATCGCAGACCCCAGGAAGCCCATCAGCGCGTTAGCTGCGGGTTTTGACTTGGCGCCGCGTGGGCTAGATATGTACACTAAAAATAAGAGCTTCTTGCCGGCTCTTGCCTGTACGCGTCGCGTCGGTGGCTGGACTTGTGCGCCTCTAAACAAGTGCCAAGCGCATGACTCGAAGTTACGGAACGGTAGTATGATACAAGATGCGAAGCGCTACGAAATGCGGGCGCTTAACAAGGGCTAGTGTAGAAGAGTGACAAAGAGTTCGGGTGACGACGCAACGGCACCCACGAGCCTCAAGGTGAGGACAGCAGAGGGTGAATACGAGATGCAAACCATGTTATTGCCCGCAAATTTTTGATCAGTAGATTATCTATACTACAGAAACTATTCAAGCAAGAATGAATGAGTGGGGGATTAGGGAGGACACGCGATATGAATGTCAATGTTGGGAGAGGAGGAATTTCTTGAGGAGGAAAGGGAGGCATGCCGAGCGCATCGGTTGCCGTGAAAACGGGTGGTGCTTGTCATGGGCTGGCTGCGCATGCTGACGGAGGGTAGGCAGGCCCATCTATCTGCTGCCATGACCTGTATGACACGGTGGAAGCGGTTGGACACCATATGCAGTATAGAGTCCCGAAACACAGTGACGAGGTGATAAAAAATGTTCTTGCAGGTTTTACAGAGTCAGAGGGGAGCTGGCTCGTCACCGAGCTATAGAAGGCATCGGAGGATTGAATATGTTTGGAGTAAGGTGTGATTCTTCCCAGCGTTGGCAGCAATTAAGTCTTTCATTAAATATGAGATTCATTCTCGAACAGGCAAATGACGGTTTACAAAGGACCGATTAAGCGCTCGCTGTCGGATTTCGTCTTCAGCATGCTATCGATGCGTGGATCTATTTTCTCTATATTTATGTTTACTGTGTACATGTGTATCGGTTTAGTACTGTTGATTAAAATGCGACTTGTGTTTTGTGCCCTACAATGTGAACTAGACGGAATATGAAAGGTCCTTAAATAGGAGGCCCGCATTAGATGCGCATCCTCACTTGCTTCGCACTGAGGTTCGCATTCCGCAAACTGCCTGAGACTCGAAAAATACTACTTTACTCAGTCGACGCTTAAGAAGACAACAATTTATTTTATTGTATAAAGCTTTAATATCTGCACCCAGGATACAGCGCCCACGGGTTTGACCAGGATCGGATGGTAGCCGCCGTTGCTGGCTCAAGCGCTCACCTCCCGACTGAGATATATTTCAGACGAACTGACTTTCCCTCTCTATGATCCACGTGTCCATTATGGTATCTATAGGGTACTTGTTAATGTATTTAGATCTACGTGGCCTCTTTTATCTTTCCACTCCGAGCTAGGTAGACAAATCGCTCTCGGAGGAGCTGGCGACGACTCGCACAGCCACTAATCAAGCGCTCGTCGTCGGATTTGGATTGTAGCGCACCACACTATTGAACGCTGCATTATCTTTTCTCACAAATAAGTTTATTATGTACACTTCTATCCATTTATTATAGTTTGCCGGAAAGTTGGTTGGTGTGGCTAGCTATACGACATAAATTAGACGAAATCTCGAGGGAGATCAGAGAGATTCTCACGCCTGCTCACCGTTTGCGGCCCGCAGCCCGTGTCACCCGCAACTGCATCGTAGTCATCGAACGGCGATTATACAGCAAATATCTTATTCCGGGGTGTTCTGGGTCCTCCCGATGCTCAACTCTTCTGGTGTTGATGCGCTGGGGGCGGGAGCGCGCGAGGGACTGTATTTGGCCATTTCGGGCTATCCTGCCACCTGTCAGCATCGGGATCAGACCCTGAGTGAGACCAATCGACTCATCACTGGGTCGAATTCAAGGAAGTCGGTAACCCCACGCGTCGCTGGGTCCCAGGCTCTCGCACTCACGAGAAAAACGGACGAGAAAACACGCTTGGAGGGCATAATCCTTTTAGCACACGACCGCATCTAAAAAGTTCTTCACGAGCATCAGCGTTCGCAGACTTGAACGAACCTGAACATGGGGTAATATGTAAGCGAGCCTTCTGGCCGTTCTGGCCTTCTTGGGAACGTTTCGCTCTCATGACGAAACGGCGTAACGGGCGGGAGGGATGACCATATGTGGTTAAGCAGGGCCTGGCGTTTGATTCCGGCCTACGGGAATCGGGATTGTCATCACGACAGAGCCGTGGTTCACGTGCGCTCTTCTGGCTGTTGCCGAAGATCGATGGGACGAGCGAGAGATCCATTCAAGCGCCCTTCGAATGATAGAAGCCTGTCAAAAGCTTGTTTATATTAAATGACATGACCTCAGCGCTTCAGGTGCCTTCGTTGCGTCGTGTCTTCAGATTTTTTTCGCCTTTTTTCGACTCTCGAGTTGTGGGGGAGGGAGGGTGCGTATTGGTGGTTGCGACTTGGCCATGGTGGGAGCGTCTGGGCAGATGGGACGATATCGGGCAGTCCCGAATCTGATGTTACAGCGTTTTTCCTTCCGAAAATTTGTCAAATGCAGGGTCCTCAATTTTCCAAGCGAATCCTCTGCAGCAGGCACCCACCTCGTGGAGTCGGAAGCAAACGATCCGTAGAACAATTGGGGTCGTTGGGACGGACAGGCATGGGACCGTAGAGGGAGAGAAAGGTCATTCGCCATTCAAAACGCTGAACCTGCGCAACCAGCACATTATTCTTTGCATTCAAGAAGCTTTCAAGCAGGACCGCATGCGTACCGTGAGGGCACATGAGCTTGCGATGAATGCAACGTATTTAACCTTCGAAAGTCTGGGTCCCCAGATTTCTGTCACATTCTCTAAATGGTGAGATGTCAATAGATGGACTGGGTCTTTGGCTCTCGGCAAGATCTAATCTTTTATGGTTATGACGACTTTCGGTGGACTCTGGACGCCTAAAATTGTATCAATCTCGGACATTTGGGACGGTCTGGGGCGGTGAAGGCGAGAGAAAGAGGTAGGAGGACTGAAATACCTCTTGATTGATTGGTTTAGACTTTGAAGCATTGGCAAATTTGAAGTTGATGGTGTCGAAGAAAAACTATTCTTGATCGCTAAGGTAATCACTGGAAACTTTGCTTCCATCAGATGGTCTCACGATTCACTTCTCACCGTACGCACTGCACGCACTCCCCAGCCTGACCATTCGCTGAACGCTGAAAATAACGGAAGCTTCGCTGACGTGTTCAAGGTCTCTGGTGAACCTCCGTTTTCTCTTCCAGGACTCTGAGCAATGGAAAATCGATGGTGGGTCCACTGGTCCTCAGCCAGCCCCAAGGCGATATTCAGCGGACCACACGGACGGCATAGCAGCTAATTGTGATATCAAAATCTGTCATATTCTCTCAGCCCTTACTGGAAGGGGATGGGTCCTCTTATCACGCTGAGGATCAGAGGCAGGGTCAAGCGCCGTGCATAATCTCTTCTTCCCCTCCCTCCCACGGCAAGGCTCCCGCTTTGGACCTGCAACGGTCCACCTCCACCAGAAACCCCTCGAAAAGGCAAAGACCGACCGGATACGACAGACATCAGGAACGGGCCCCGGCCTTTGTGGGCGATGGTACTTTTGCGCGACCCGGTAACGACACACCCACCTCTTCATCCCCAACCTCGACGTTCTCGCAGGCGCCTTCACAGCAGCCTTGCACACACCTACTGAGACCATGGCTCTCCTTCCGCTCGTTACACTTGGCATCGGCCTCTCTTCTTTATGGTTTTTCGTTCAGTCGAAAAAGTCGAAACGCGGGAACCTCCCACCGGGCCCGAAGGGCCTCCCTCTTGTCGGGGTACGGACACAATTACGGTGCTTCTCATTGGCCCTTAACTCACGAGCTTCCCTTCCCGCCCTGTTACCACTCTAGAATGTCGCGGACATGCCCAAGGAGAAGGAATGGGTCACGTACGCTGAATGGGGGCGTAAATGGGGTCAGTGCCTTATACCGTCTGCTAGCGCCGTAGGGCAGGGCGCTAATCTGTTCAATGTGCTCGCGCAGGCGGTATACTCTCAGTCAACCTGCTCGGACAGGTTATGGTCATAGTCAACTCAGCCGACATTATGGACGAGTTCGACAAGAGAGGCGCCATATACTCTAATCGACCAACGCTTGAAATGGGCGGTGGCCTCGTCGGGTACGATGAGACGCTCGTCCTCATACCCTACGGTTCTCGTTTTCGCACCTATCGCAAGCACTTTTCTCGGTACATTGGCAACCACGGCAGCCCGAAACCTATTCAAAACATCTATCCTCTCATCGAACACGAGACTCGCCGTTTCTTGAAGCGTACTTTGGGCAAACATGAAGACTTGATGGCTCATCTTCGCAAGTCAGACTAGGCCCTCTATTTCCTTTCGCCTTCGTTGCTGAATATTTATCCGTTTGCAGGCTTGCTGGTGGCATTATCCTCGGACTGACCTATGGGTACGAAGTTCAAGACGGCGAGGACCCCTACGTCAATCTCATCGAGGGCGCCAACGACAACTTCAACGCCTCTACCGTTCCCGGCGCCTTCCCCGTCGACTTCTTCCCCATCCTCAAGTCCCTCCCCGAATGGCTTCCCGGCATGGGCTTCATGCAGCAGGCGCGGAGCTGGAAAAAGGACACCCTTGCGATGATCGAAGTACCGTATGAATACACCAAGAAGCAGATCGTGAGTTATTTTTGGTCGCAACGGGAGAATGATTTTTGACGCAAGATGTTTTTTCTTTTCCTTCCTCCCTTCCTTGACGTGAAGGCTGCCGGCACCGCCGTTCCCTCATTCCTTTCCA
This sequence comes from Cyclocybe aegerita, assembly GCA_902728275.1. Classification (NCBI taxonomy): domain Eukaryota; kingdom Fungi; phylum Basidiomycota; class Agaricomycetes; order Agaricales; family Hemipholiotaceae; genus Cyclocybe; species Cyclocybe aegerita. Next base: position 411,282 of record CACVBS010000040.1, on the reverse strand, counting down.
CGAGTCTGGAAGACGAGAAGTCGCTCTCCGCTGATGATATCAGGGATCTGAAATGCACGGCTGCGTCTATGTATGGAGGTGAGGAGCTTTGCTTTTATACTTCAATGAACCAGAATGCTGACTAGACGCTCGCTCGCAGGCGGCGCGGATACCACTGTGTCTGCGGAGTATGCTTTCTTCCTCGCCATGGTTCTCCACCCTGGTACGTCGTGCCATGCTTCTGGTGTTGATTAAGCAACGCGTAAAATGGTAAAAGCTAACATCTGAATGTCGATATCGTAAAGAGGTGCAGAAGAAGGCTCAGGCTGAACTCGATTCCGTCATTGGAAGCGGCAGGCTCCCGACGTTCGCTGACCAGCCCCACCTCCCGTACATCAATGCCGTTGTCCTAGAGGCTCTGCGATGGAACAGCGTCGCTCCTACTGGTGCGAACCTTCGCTGATTTTCTTCTGCGTTTGACTTAGAATTTTCTGTTGTCGTTTAGGCGTTCCGCACACTGCGATTGAGGACGGCGAAATCGCAGGTTACTTTATCCCGAAAGGTGCTATGATCCTTGCCAACCTCTGGTTCGTTTCCCTCCCTTACACGTTCCCTTGCCATTTCTTGAAACTCTAACTTGAACTTCGTACCTACCACCTCAAAGGGGCATGCTGCACGACTCCGAAGTCTACCCGGACCCTTTCAAGTTCGACCCGGAGCGACACATCGAGACGACAGGCAAGCCCGCACAGCGCGACCCGCGCAAGGTGTGTTTCGGATTCGGAAGACGCATATGCCCTGGCATGTACCTCGCAGAGGCGTCGCTGTTCTCGACGGTAGCGACCGCGCTCGCCGTGTTCGACATTGAGTCTGCAGTGGAGAACGGGGTGCCAATCGTCCCTGTGCACGAGAACATGTCTGGGATCATCAGGTACGCAGATTCACTTGTTGGAAAGGTTGTGTCACTAACTCATTTTGCAGTTATCCCAAGCCTTTCAAGTGTGTGATCAAGCCGCGCTCGCAGCGCGCGGTCTCCCTCATCCTTGACGAGCAATAGAACCTATCTTTCTTTTCCATCGCTTCATCCTACTCACTTCACTCGTTATGCATTCCTACTCATGATACCATACATGCGCTCTGTTGAATTAGAATCGGGATCTAATGATACATATCGCAATAATAGAATATATTTTTAATTCACCTCGCACATCACTGTCAGGTGAAGGCGACCTTCAGATTTGGAAGACCGTTGGCATATATAATATTGAAAGCCGTTGGTGTCGACATACTTACTGTGTTCTTTGATCGCCATTGCGTCCCATCCTGCAATTTGTGGCTCATGGGTCACAGGGTTTTGCGAAGTTCAGTTACTTGGACGACAACGACAACGGTCTAGCCTCGACGAAGGTTAATTGTCAATCGATCAAGGAAAATCTGCCCTATTTTACAGAGGGGTCCACTGAGGTCCTCTGTGGAGCCGAACACCATGAAATTTGGGGTGAGGGCGGCAAGAGAGGGTAAGGGCAATCCCACGAAGAGACATCGCAAAGCTTTGGATTCTGATTGAAGGCCCATCTTTGAATTTGAAAACTTGCACAGGGGGTCCGATGAAGTTGATAGATGAGCGGTCCGATAGCCGACAACGGGGCACCAGCCTCAGGCTGGGACAGTCGCGTCTTGGTCGCGTCACTGAACGAAAATGATGTCGCGGGAACAGAAAGGAAAATCGGGCTAACCTGAACAAGGGAAAGGCGGCCATCGACGTTGACGCCGTTGCCTGGTGACAGAAATAACGATGCTCCGCACTGGCGAGTCCGCCGTAGCGCATGGGTATCAAGCCGCTGCGGGCACATGTTAGACCACTAATAATGTTGAGAGCTATTCTGAGCGCTTACTTCCATATTGTTGCAAAAATTAGAGCACGGACTCCGGGGCGAACGAGAGGAGAAGAGGCAAATTGCCTTCACTAGCGCGGTCGGCTTACGAGAGAACGAAAATCCATGAACCGTCTTCTCAATGGTGGGTGCAAGGTGAAAATTTGTTGGTTGACAGGCAAGGTCAAGCGCCCTTGTGCTCCCGGAGCGGCAAGGACCATAGAATGGAAAGCAATAAAAAATAGCATTCTAAGGGAGCGTTTTGAAGTCAATACTCTAGCATAGACTGCTAAAGAGAGGCGAACACTCACAAGTACGATACAATGTTCCGCAATACAAGTTAATCTATCATCACCACACTGCACCGCCAGGCGGGCTGCCGGGCACGGTTGGACTAGGAATGTTCTGTGGGAGGACATTGCTCCTCGGGGGCGGCGCAGTTTCGACCTCCTTCCTCCACTCGATTTTCTCGACCCGTACTTCACCCTCGATGAGTTGGTAGACGTATGTCACGACGACGGAGCCTTGGATGTCCATGAGTGCGAACGACGGCGTTGGCTCACTAAAGGCGGAGATTCAGCACCAGACATAACAATTTCGGGGAGAAACGAACCCATTGAACGCGCCTGTCCACGCTCCTGTCACGCTGCCTGGGTTCACAAAGAACTTGTTGTCGTACTCTATGGCCTGGAATCTGGACACAGCTTCAGCAAAGCTTCACCGGCGACCTCATAGCCACTCACACATGCGTATGCCCTGACACCAGTACGTCCACGTCCATCTGCCTCGCCAACGAGCTCAGAGAATCGAGGTCCCCCGTCGGTATGCTTTGGTGCCCATGAATGACGCCAATCCTGATAGGGTTGTGCACGACCGTGACCGACAGCGGGAAATTGGACTCGTCGTAGTCGCCCTTTACGATGTGCACGTCGGGCGAGATGGTTCGTAGGTATTCGTAGGTCTCCTTGTCGCAGATGTTGCCGGTGCAAAGGATCTGTTGGATCTTGCCGGGAACGAGGAGCTTCTTGAACTTTGTTGGGAGATCGTGTATGCGGTGAGGAATGTGGAGGTCCCCGATGATGAGCACAAGCACCATTGTGCTCGACGACGGCGACGGCGACAAGGACGATAATGCCTTTGCTTACGTGTATTTGGCTCCGCATCTTCCCTGAGCAGTCTTCACTTTCTCAGTCCTAATAACATTGTACGCCGTGCTCAATTTTCGTGATGTTTGGGGCGTAGCGTCAGCCCGCCGGGTGGGGACATCCAGGGAGTTCACCTCGAAGAATATAACTGCCTGTGGGAAGACGATGACGGCCTTGTACCCTACTTGTGCCCACTGCCCACTTGTGCCGTGTAATTGAAACCGGGTTTTTAGGGTTTTCACGTTTTAAATAAATCTGTCAGTCTTCTTGAACCCATCCATCAGTATCAAGACCAGCCCTCGAGTTCAAACCTTCAATATGCCACTCTGGATTCGTAGCGGCAGTGTTTTCTTGTACTACATGCTGCCAGACGAAGCGGAAGACCCGCCCAGCCTCCAGACTGTCTCCAATAACCGCACCATCGCGGAGGAATACGAGAAGCTGCGAACTACGATCGATGAATTCGCGGAGGCCCCACAAAGGGCTGAAGAGTACCTCGCGAAGAACAGGAACAGCAATGATCCCAGAACCAGAATGCTCTGTGCTCACGCGATTTATCACAGAAGCGATATTTCGGGCGAAAGCAAGGTTTTCGGTACGGCAGACCTCGCACGATATATTTACGCCGCCCAAGCGCTCGTCGGCAAAGACATGCAAATACCTCCAGATAGGTTGCTGTATTTTGAACCATACATGAGCCTGAACCACGCTGGGGGTTACTCCGCATACTTGATGGAGTTCTTGAGCGACGCCGCGCATGCTGCGTCTGAAATAGGCGACAAATTTACGGTGCGTTCGATCAACACTTGAAAGTAGAAAATATCGAGACAATTATATTCCAGGCGGTTACATGGCTCAACGAATGCATTGATCTCCAGCATAATATACGTGCGGCGTGGAGAAAGCATCATCCAGTATTCGGTCAGTGATTAATGGTTTACTGGATGTTATCTGATCAGGTTATTCCACTTCCAGAATGGTCGGGTATAACACTACCGCATCCTTTCGCCTATTCTCCGCTACAGGATGTCTACCAGGGGTTAGCCTCCATCTCCTGCGGTCTGGGAAACACGGCTGCGATGGCGTATTATATGTGCAGAAGAACATCTTTGCTAAGGAACTCGGGTCAGGAGCTTTCTGATCAAGCCTCTGTTGTGGCGAGGGCTCTAGAGGATGCCAACTCGGATATTCGGAAGCTTGAGGGACGAAGATACCCTGATCCCAATACAATCACGACGATCGAAACGAAGGATGATAGGCTTCATACAGATGGCTCCTGGAAGAAGGTACATATCCGGTCACAGGGTGGTGTTACTCCAAGGTTGAGAAGCTCCGTCTTCGTGCACGAAGGTGCGTTGGACCATTATACTAAACTTCCAGACGGTTTTGATGAGCTCTTCGCCCAGGATTTCTCTATGTGTTTGGCGGAGAAAAGACCAGCATAGATGGGCCCTACTACAAGGACTTTTGGCGGATTGACCTCCAGAAGCCTGACAGATGGGAGAGCCTTCCCTCGCCTAGCCGTGCCCTTCCCCGGGACAAAGATTGCCTCGGCAGCCATGGCATGGCGGTCCATAACGGCGCTGCTTACCTCTTTATGGGCTCTGCGACGTTGCTCCGCTACGAGTTTCGGAGCTCACAGTGGACGACGGTGAAGACAAGATTCAAATCAGACAGCATCGTCAATCAGCTGTGGCCCTACTCCATTGTTGATGGCATGTCCAACTCTGTATGCTTTGCCTTTTCCATGATCTGCGTTCTTGGAAAAATATACGTCTTCGGCGGACATACTGTCAGTTCGTTTGTCGGCGTCGACCTCTTTCTAGAGCTTGACATCGAGAAAAGGGAATGGAGAAGACTCAGCGGATCACTAAACCCTGTTCCTTCTTACTCTAGTCCCAACCCTCGAGAAGCCCCTGCATTGTGGACCAATCGCGAACAGACCAAGATTTTCCTCATGTACGGGCACGTGGACCGCTTTTCTGCCTATCAACGAAGTGCGCCTCACGGCTGTCCCGTTAACTACGCCCACGACGACCTTTGGAGTTGGGATATTATGGAGGAGAAGTGGACGAGAGAGAAGATTAGAGGCAATCCACCTTGCCCACGTGGTGAAATGGCCGTTGTATACGTATGACAATTTTCCCCCTTCTACGTTCTGATGCTTAGCACACGCTGACTCTGGCGCCTGTCCAGAATCGCCATCTCGACGCCGTCATCACATTTGGCGGGTACGGCCCCTTCTGCCCCACCGAAGAAAGTAACTTCTCATATTTTGCTGACACGTTCGTCTATACTACCCTCGACTCCAACCCCGTACAGGCGACCGAAAACCCGAACATCGTCCAACGACCCAAGACCTGGAAGCAGGTTCTTACGCGCGGATTTCCGACGTACCGTGCACTTGCACATCTCGTCGAGGACCCATCGACTGGAAAGACGTACCTGTTCTCAGGATTCTTCGAGCGCGAGTTCCTTTCCGCGGGCATGGATCCGAAGCGCTCGGTGAGAAGCTTCGCAGATTTATGGGAACTCCGCATCGATCTGCCGGGAGGCAATTTCGAGGGCGTTGATATCGAAGAAGAGAAAAGGACAGCCAAACTGGGTCCATGGCAGCGGTGTTTTGCCTGCGGATCGGTTGGTAGGTGGAGGAAGTGTGCAGGTACGAGCGTTCGTTCCTCCTGGTGCCCAGGTTGCTGACTGGCTGTCATGATTAGGCGCTTGTGGTGGGCGTGCCTTCTTCTGTGACATGGACTGTTTGAGAGACGGTTGGAAGGAGCATAAAGAAACCCACAGATGTCGGAAAATTTAATCCCGGGCTGGTACTTTTACCTATTACTTCCGGTGCAGGAAGAAGGGTATTCAGTGCGCCACACAGAGGCTTCTCTGATCGAACTCCGCCACAAGAGGAAGCTTATTTTCTCGATTTGATCGTTGATATCTAGTTTCTCCTAAAAGAAGCGATCTCTTGATACGTCTGATTGGACTACGAGTGATTTGCGTTACAGAGACCCAGGTTTTCAACTCTAGAGGACGAGGTACTGACGGTGATCGACAGCTGGTTCGAGCTCCGAACAATTGCCGCAGTCCGCCACATTTACCTCAAACCGCCCTGACGAGTCGTGACTGGTTTCTTTCTTCCCTCATCAATGCATCATTCTTCAACGTTTCAACCTCGAACAGCTCTCTCTTGGCGACATATGTGACTGAAACGGCAGTTCCATTTTCTCGGAAGGTTGTTGATCATTCGGTGGCAAAAGGAACCATGCGGTACCTGTGGAATCCCTCCAAATGTATCACGATCCCCCCTAAAGCCGTCCTGTCGCTCAATGTCTTATAGAGCACATCATGGGAAAAGTCGCCCAGCTTTCCTTTGGCTCACCACAGTGAAGGCCGACTACCAGCTCGTCCTGTCTGCGATCCTCGCGTCCACGAAGCATGGTCGACCCTCAAACCTCCTCACCCACGTCGTCTCTCGCCAAAGAAAAGGTCGAGATTGGAGTGGAAGATAAGGTAGAATGTGTGGAGAATCAGGATGCACGGAGGGCAATGGAGAAGCGGCTGGTGCGCAAGGTGGATCTGAGGATGAGCATACTCGTTTTGATATACATCATGAACTACGTGAGTTCGTCCATCTCTCCTCCATGAACGTTCTCCTGACCTTCAGCAGATCGATAGAAACAACGCTTCGTGAGTTGCTCTTTCGAAAATCTGGATTGATACATGGCTGATGTCCATAATAGAGCCGCAAGGCTGGCCACGTTCGAGGAAGATCTTGGACTTGTTGGAAGCCAGTTTCCCGCCGTCATCGCTATCTTTCTTGTCGGCTTTATCCTAATGCAAGTCCCCTCGTGAGTGATATTCGAAACGTTCGTAAACCATCGACACTGAAGCGCTTTGCAGCAATATGCTTCTCAATCACATCAAGCGGCCATCCCTCTATCTCCCTAGCGCGGTGTTTTTGTGGGGGCTGGTATCATGCCTTACTGGTGCGTGCTCATTTGAACAACGTCAAGCTTTATAACAACTGTTTTCGATATCTTGTAGGGGTCACGACCAAGTAAGAGCACCACACCCTCCGTCCTGAGCGGCTTCTAAGTTAGAACATCATGGACCAGTTTCGTGGGGGTATTAGTTTGTCGATTCTTCCTAGGGTTCATCGAGGCCGCCTTCTTCCCCGGAGCTTTGCTTCTTATGTCGCGGTAAGAAGAAGCCATTACTTCGCGAATCGTCACTAATTCCCTCCTTGCCCAGGTGGTATAAACGAGGTCCGTTCGTTGTCCGGACCTCACCAGGGCTGTGGCTGAACCCCTATATCTTCGCCACTGGTAGATGAACTTGGACTTCGAACATCGATCTTGTACTGCGGTCTTCTTATAAGCGTGGCCTTCGGAAATCTCATAGCCTCGGGTATTCTGACAAGGATGCACGGAGTGTTGGGACATGCCTCCTGGAGGTACGTGTGCTGCCTGCTCTCATCCCCTTTCTTCCCCCTCAGCTTTCTCGCCAGATGGCTATACTTCATCGAAGGTGCCATCACCTGCGTCGTTGCCCTCGCTGCCATGTTTATCCTCCCCGACTTTCCCGAAATATCGAAGAGCTGGTTGACGCCAGAAGAGCAGAAACTCGCTCTTGATCGTATTCGCGAAGACTACGGTATAGACGAGAACATGACGGAGGTGAACCAAATCGAAGGATTGAAGCTGGCGGTGAAGGATTGGAAGGTGTGGTGGCTCACTCTTGCGTACACCTTCATCGTCCTCTCGGTCTCGTATGTCCTTTATTTGCCCACGCTGGCAGCAACGCTAGGATACAGCCATACGATTTCGCTTCTTCTTTGCGCGCCGCCGTCGATGCTCGTTGCGGTTACGGCTTTCTTCCATGGGAGGTGAGTGCCATTCTGCTCTGACCCACGTGCCGGCCATTAAACGACCGCCTTCCAGGCACTCGGACAAGACCCAAGAACGGTGCTGGCACGTTTCAGTCCCGATGTTCGTGGCCATTGTAGGCCATATAATCGTCATCTCGACCATGAACACGGCCGCTCGATATTTCGGCTTGTAGGTTGTCATTTCTTGTGTTCGGAGTTTGGTTGGCTGACCAGCCATCTACAGCTTCTTGGTCGGACAAAGTCCCGCAGGTCTTGTATGCTTCGTCGCGTGGATGAAGTCAGCCCTGTCCCCGATTTTGTGAAAGCAAATACTCATACACCTTTCCTCTCCTTAAGCTCTTCATTCCCAGAGTCGCCTGCGAAGCGAGCGGTAGCCTTGGGCATTGCAAATTCTATTTCCCAAATCGGTGGGATAGCAGGGTCGTAAGTGGCTGTCCCTACAACTTAGTTCCCTTTCAACGTCTCATGCAACGCCCTAGATTCATCTATCCGGACTCCTGGGGTCCTGCCTATCGTCCGTCCTTCGCCATAAACATTGTGGCCTCAGCTGCCGTGGTGCTCTGCGCGTTTGTATATAGGTGGCATCTTTCAGGACTCAATAAGCAGGCTGCAGCGGAGGAGGTAGCTAGAGGACAGAATGTGCCGGGATTCAGATATACCCTGTAGTTAACATCACGATTAGCCAAAAAGACTCTCGCGCTTTCCCCTTGTATTATAAGTTCTGAAATAGGAGAGACGTGAAGGCATTGGAACTTGCTAATAACATTAGCGCTTCTGTCAAATTTCTAACTCGTTGGATTTGACATGAAGTATCTGCTCAGGGGGAATGCGCATACCAGATGCGAATGAAGGATGTTTAATTGCTTTCTCATAGGATGCCATCCAAAAGGATGGCATCACAACCATTCTATTCTGAACGAACCATTATTGTCGGGTAAATTAACGCTCGCCGCTGGATGAGATGTTATGGATAAGGGATGATAACTTCAACACAAGACTATAAGATAGCGATGATGGGCGTACAAGCAGATAGTCATGCCAAAATCCCACCCACATTCCAAAAGTAAAATAGACCGACCTCTGAATTGTATATCAAACAGGCGCTTAATTGAGCTTGTGTCACCAGCCATGGTCCCAGAAATCTGTATATATACTCGACGACAGGCTATCAACCAAACGAAAAATTGTACACATGCTATTATGAAAATTACGGGTCGCGCCCGTCAGCAGGCACTGCGCTTGCCACTGGATTAAAGTCAGTTATGGTAGGATATACGAATGAATGGCGCCTACCTGGCACCCAGCGTATTTTTCCATTGGGGTCTCTGAACCTTACCCAGGGCGAAGAGTCGGAAGGACTATCTGCCCGATTGGTGACTTCTACTTTTTTCGAACGGACTCCATCCTTATCTTCTCGAGCATCGTGGCTGATGGATGTAATCAGCGTATTACTTCGAAGCACTGCTCAACGATGCTCTCTCACCCTTTCACGTCTCTTTCAACCCTTCCAGAATAAGACGGCGACGATGGATTGGCTGCAGGCTCAGCTCTTGCGGCTTCGTTGAACTAGCACTAGGGCGTTAGCACCCCTGACCCGGGCAACGACATGGCACCCACCTCTTCACGAGCAAGTTCCAGGTCATCCAATATACGACGGGAAACCCTCAGAGAGGGAACTCTCTTCTCGGAGTCCTTTGGAGGTGAAGACATAGCCGTGACCCTTGTGAGCTGCGGCACTATACGGTCCCAAGACGCGATGGGGATTTCGGTCATATTTCCATTACATCCCGGCAACTCGTCTGTGTAAAAGCAGATATCGGTGCTCCAGGCTACACCAAAGATATCTCTGACTGCTCTGACAGCCGCCTAAGCCCAGAATTAGTGGTGCACTGAGTAGTACAGTATCGCACCGGAAATCGTACAGCGTGCGATACGGGTCTCGACTCGGCAAATATCTGCCTCCCTTCATAAACGTAGACGAACGATGTTGCTTGGCCCATAATGACTAGTCGATAGGGAGACAGGAAGAGACGTCGGATAAGGTTAAATGGAGTGGTGGTGGTGGTGCGACCTTGAGGAGGCCACGAGGCGAGCTACTGGAGTTTATCCACGGGCGCCTAAAGGTCGTGGACTCGGCAACTCCCGAGTAAGGACGCAAGAACAAATAGCGCTTATTCCATGAAGGCGGTGCCAACCCGACTTCGCCCAAAGCCACGAAATTTGGCCCCTCGGTTCTTAACGGGGTTTATTCGGTTTCACATCTCACCCGGATTCTTGCACACCTTTTCTCCAGCTGTGCAACAGGCGGCGGGAGATCGTTTGATTTATTTTCATCGATGGAGGACGCCTCGTGTTTGATAGTATTACTATGGGCCCGAACAGGGGTCTAGAGAGAGTTTTACGGCTTTGAAATTGCAAGGCAACTACTGTTACAAATGGCTTTATCGAGTATGGGTTTGTGCTCTAAAGGTTGGTTCCGATGTTGATATGCACAGCCTTGACTTGGGTGTACCTAATCAGTTGTAGATCAGGGATACGCGTTGAAGAGAAATAGGTAAGGGAGAGACGTACGTGTCGAGGGCATATTCGCCTAGTTCCCGTCCAATTCCGGATTGCTTGTACCCTCCGAAAGGCACAGAAATTTCAGTGAACTGCGCACAGTTCACCTAACCAACATATTAAAACAAACTCGTCAAGAAAGGACCAGTAAAACTCACCCAGGCACTTCCCGCCTCGAGCGCATGGGCCACCCGAATCGCGCGGTTCACATTCTGGCTGAACACATGGCATGCCAGACCATACTCCGTATTGTTCGCGAGGTCGATGGCTTCCTCCTCCGTCTTGAACTTGATGACCGCCGCGACGGGCCCAAAGATCTCCTCCTTCGTGATCTTCATGTCGGGGTGGCAGTCGGTGAAGATGGTTGGCTTCACGAAGAAGCCCTCGCTACCGTGCCGCTCGCCCCCAACGTGAAGTGTCGCGCCGTCGCTCTTGCCGGAGTCGATGTAGCCCATGATGCGCTGCAAGAGGGTGAGAAGGGCCAAGGGAGAAAGGGCAGGAAAGGAAGCATACATCGAATTGAATTTGCGAGACCTGAGGACCGTGTTGTGTCCCTGGAGTGAACGGGTCGCCAGTCTTTGCTGCGAGGTCTTGTGCGATTGCGGTGAATTTTTCAAGGAAGGCACCATAGATCCCTTCTTGGAGGAAAATGCGAGAGCCAGCCGTGCATGCCTGGCCTATGAGGGGAAAAATAATCAACATCGCTCAACTCGTTGTCAACAAGATACCAATTACCCATGTTGAAGCTGCAAGTCAACGGTAAGTAAAGTCTGGTTGTTACTCGCAGAGATGACCCACTCACAAGATACCGTGGGACGCCCACTTGACAGCCTGATCAATGTCTGCGTCATCGAAAACAACCAACGGACTCTTCCCTCCCAGTTCGAGGGTGACAACCTTCAAGTTTGTCTCTGCCGACGCTTTCAAGATCTTCCTTCCAGTCAGCGTGCTGCCCGTGAACGCAACTTTATGGATTCGAGGGTGCTCTGATATCGCCTGACCGACGGTATGTCCTATAGCCAAATAAATCCCCCTAACATGCAAATGTGAGGTAAACTGGCCACGAACCATATCCGTTCACGATATTGACAACACCGGGAGGGAAACCAGCCTCGTTGATCAGATCGGCCAGTTTCAGCGCTGTCAAGGGGGTCATCTCAGATGGCTTCAATACGACGGTGTTGCCTGTCGCAAGGGCAGGACCGATCTTCCAAGAGACCATCCCCTAGTAGGCGTGCTGAGTCCTGCAACTGCGCAATGAGAAGATCGATAAAAGACATACCATGGGGAAGTTCCACGGCACGATTTGACCCTGTTACACCGGGTTTCATCAGACTTTACGGAGAGGCAACTGCTTGTGGGTGGAGAACATACCACGACGCCATATGGTTCGTGGCGCGTGTAGGCGAGTTTATTCTCGGTGGTCTGTTTTGTGGAAGGTAGGCGTTCTGTTACGATGTCCTTACGAAAAGAAGAACGTACTTCGATCGTCTTTCCTTGTACCTTGTCCGCCCACCCGGCGTAATACCTAAGGCAAGTGACAGCGCCTCCGATGTCAATCGCTTTTGCTTTCGCGAAAATTTTGCCTTCAGTCACAAAACGCAATTCCGGGTCAAAAACGTGGAGAAGACGCAATGGACTGTAACGCACCGACATCGAGAGCCTCGAGCGCAGCGAACTCGTCGATGTTTTTCTCAATTAGATCAGCCAACTTGTTCAGAAGCTTTCCTCGTCCGGCACCGGGATAGTGCAAACCCCAGACGGTCTTGTAGGCCTAATCCATGTATCTTTAGTACTGGATAATGACGGATAGCGAGGGGTCACTCGCCTTCTCCGCGGCTTCCACAGCAAGATCGACATCTGCTTTCGTTCCCGCAGCCACAGAGGTGACGACCTTTCCGGTAGCTGGCAATGCGCATGAGCGGTCGCACGAAACAAACAGAACACTATGACATACCAGGATTAACCACTCTATTGATTGAGAGAAGAAGTTGTTAGGTCCCTGCAACGATAGGTACGGAATGCAAGAATAGACGCGGGAGGGCCGTGGGTCCAGACATATGAATGATATTGCCCAATTATAGATATGGGCTTTCCTTGCGTAGCAAATAGAATTTGTAGAGACGACCACTCACTCGATGCTGCCCCCTTCAATAGGATCGACCCACTTTCCCCCAATGAATAGGCTGCAAATTTATATCGATAAGATCGCGGCTAAAGGCAAAGCTGTGAACGCACCCGGTGTTGATAGTTGCCTCTCCCTTGTACGCCGCTGTATCAAACTTGTGCGTATACGTGCCCGACATCGTCAATTGCGTTCAGTGTGATAGAGAAGCGGTGTATGTGGTGATGGTCTGACAATGAGACCTGTCGTTTATATAGCGGCGCGAAGCGATGTGTGGGCCTTATTTAAATAAGCCCAAGCAAAGTACATAATAGAACCGAATGACTCCCCACCTTCTCTGGGAGTGTATGTGACATCAGACCTTGTCTTGGTAATACACCGAAAAGATGTTCTATTGACATCGAAGATCTGAATAAGCGGACGGCTCGGGTGGAGGGACGCGCATACACTTGGGCCCGCCTCCCCCGAGTTTTCTTTCGATCGGGTGGTGGGGAGACAGAAGCCCCTTTCATAAATTACTGAAGAGTCAGATGTGTCGAACGGAGGGCAGCTGATGAGCATCGGATTGTCCATGAGACCCAAGGTACATCTCATTAGCCCGCCACGATGATGGTCAGGATCTTCCACAGAATATATCGTCAGATGACCAAAAGGGAACCCTTTTCATTGTAATCAGTCTTCGCCGACGTGAGTACACGCTCGATCTATGGCTGATAAGCAAGAAGAGGGCACGGATGCCTCATCACCATCATTTAAAGTTTCGACCATCTGGAAACAACAGCGAGCGGTGCGAAAGAGGGCGTTCGCTTGTTCAGCCTTGCCTTGAGGTTGTCAGGAATGTCCTGTACGATAGTTCGGTTAGATGGTTGAGATGGATCCGGAAGAAGAGGGGAAGGAGCTGACGTTTGTCAGAAAAGCTGATCCGTTCCACACCGAAGTGACTGCCAAGTTCTCTGGCACACTAGGATACATTGTCATTAGCATGAAAAAGGGTAACCCGATTCTCTTTAGCTGACCTGTAGTCCCTTGCATGGGTGGTCAGGTGCTTTGCGCCAGCAACCGCCACAGGGCTCCTTGACGCGATGACCTTCGCGACCTCTAACGCCTCTTTGATTACCTCCTCTCGTCCACCCTGAACCACCTTCGAGACGAGCCCTAGCCGCTCGGCTTCAGCAGCAGAGAAGGGACGCGCAGTGTACGTGAGCTCGCGTACGAGCGAGTGGTTGCCTGTTATCTTGGGGAGGAAGGCCATCGTCCCCAGGCCAGGTGCGAAACCGACGTCGACTTCCTGCCACCATAGGTTAATCGAAGGTACAAAGGGGCCTCAGCACGCTCACTTTGATAACGAAGTTGGTGTTCGATGCGGCGTAGCAGACATCGCATGGGCCAATGAGGTCCACTCCGAGGCCGATAAGGTGCCCGTGGACGGCTAGGATGACGGGGAAGGGTGTTCGTTCGGGTGCGCTGAGCGCACGTTGGAAAGCGAGCAACCTCTTTCGGCTTTGCAGTGCGCCACGGGCGTTGCCCATGACTTTATCTGTCGCGATGACTTCAGGCCCCGCCAAGTCGTTCACTAAAGAAAGAACTCGTCAGAAAATTCAGGGGCAATGAGTGAGGCATGAAATCTGAAACTTGAAGCTTGAAGCTTGAAGATCAAGTACTCACAATCGATGCCTGCTGTGAATGTCTTCGAAAACGAAGACGACACTACCAGCGCACGCACGTCATAGCCATCCTCCGCCAATTTATCGAATAGCTTTCCATATGCTTGCCAGAATTCGGTGTTGAAAGCGTTCACGGGTGCTCTGGGGCGCATATCAGTCAGGGCCTAGTGATTTTTAAACCTTCCACAAAATTCCACGTACCGAGCGAGTTCGACATGCAAGACGTGTGGATACGGTTCAGACACTCGGATCCACTTCGATGAATACTGGGACATTGCACTGTGGCGGCCTTTATGTTATTGTATGTGAGGACTCAGGAGAGTGCCCGCAATACTGATAGCCATCACAGTCATGTAAAAGAGAAAGGCCATCGGCGACCTAGGAAGCCGACGGGAATCATGGGAATTGCTCCGGCCCGTCCACTCCTGGTCGTTTATGGAAAGCCCCTAATCAATTTCTTGGGACCAGTGGGCTGGTGGCATCTAAGGGAACCTCGCGGAGTGAACGCGGGAATGGGAACTCGATTGTGCACTCGCTCGGCTTAAGCCTATAGCTTGCTTGCGTTATGGTTTGCTTAGAGGCTTTCGCTTGAGTCATTCAAAGGAAAATCGAACGGTTGGGCAGGTAAATCACCAAGATTGTAGGCGTAGAGTTGTCCTAATAGTATCTAATATGCTCTCTTGCTCCAGTATCCGCTGACGGAGGATGAGTGACCTGGCTCTCGCGATGCCCGAGATGGTTCCTCCAGGCAAAAATGCACTGGAGAGATATCAACAGTAAGAGAAGGCGCATCTCCCGCCAAGAATTATAGAGGAAAGCTCAAGTGTCTCGTGAATACCCCTTCGAGGCGCCCTGGGATCGAATTTGGAAACCCCGTCGTTGTACAAAACACGATCCAGGTATAAGATCTTCTGTCATTGGAGTTTGACGGTATAATAATAGTGTCTTGAAGATATACATCTTCAATCACCAGCTGCTGGTATGTCTTCGCAGCTTTAGATAAACGAGGGCCAATCATAGTTTCGTTTTCGTTGGAACTGCGAGTGGCGGGAATGATGCCTTTTGCTTCTTCAACGCCGCTTGCAGATTCGCAGCAATGTCCTTTAGAGGAATATCAGCAGAGATCGAAAGAAGGAGGCGGCGGACTCACATTCGTTTGTAACGCTGCACCATTCCACGCTGCTGTCGACGCCAAATTCTCGGCAACGCTGAGGATATTCATGGCTCAGTGCAGGACAAAAGAAACAAGCTGAATGGTCTCTTACGTGTGGTCCCGCGAGTGCGTGATCAGGTGCTTGGCACTGGCGACCGCAACAGGGCTCTTCGCCGCTATGACCTTGGCGAGCTCCAATGACTCCTTGATCACCTCCTCCCGCCCACCCACAACGACCTTCGACACCAGGCCGAACTTCTCCGCCTCAGCGGCAGAGAACGGGCGCGAGGTGTACGTCAGCTCGCGAACAAGCGAGTGGTTCCCCGTGATCTTGGGCAGGAAGGCAAGCGTACCGATGTCTGGGGCGAGGCCGACGTCGACTTCCTGTCAGGCTTTGTTATTCGTGATGGATAGTAGAAGTGCAGGGAGACTTGCCTTGATGATAAAGCTGGTGTTGGAGGCTGCAAATCTGATATCGCAGGGCCCGATGATGTCGACGCCTAGGCCAATAACATGGCCGTGAAGAGCCGCGATGACGGGAAAGGGCGTTCGCTCAGGTGCACCAATCGCGCTTTGGAACGCGAGCAGCTGCTTGCGGGTTTGCAGGGCAGCCCGTGCATTGTCGGGGCTGTTGGCAGACACGATGGCACCTTGCCCAGACAGATCGCTCACTGAGGGTGATGTGTTTTATGTTCAGGAGACTTCGCAGAAAATCAATGCGGATACACACAGTCGATGCCCGCAGTAAAGATCTTAGGGAACGCGGACGACAGGACCAACGCGCGCACATCGTACCCGTCCTCCGTCAATGAGTCGAATAGCTTGCCGTAAGCCTTCCAGAATTCGACGGAGAACGCATTCACTGGTGCTCTGAAATCCTCGTAAGCTTCTTCATTTTCGTCGCCGAATCTCTGATAGTACGTACCGCGCCAGCTCGACATGCAACACATGTGGGAAAGGTTCAGAGACCTTGAGCCATTTCGACGAATACTGGGACATTGACACCGAATGGAACTTGTAAGCTTTGAAATTTGAGGTTTGGAAGGTAAAAGAGCAAAAGAAACCCGGACTGTGTCGGCGGTTGTTGACAAGGGCCGGTTTCACCTCAGCCGGCGGAAATCACAGGCCCACCGGCGTCTGCCGGAGGCTGTTACCACTTTGGCCGCTGGTGAACCAGATTGAATCTTGCAAGAATCTTGAAATGTTGAAGCTGCAACCTCAAGCCCAATTAAAGAACTGGGGCCTTCAATTCAACGGTAAGGCTAGAAAATCCTTTAGGGAGAACTACCAAAAGCGATAATTTTACACACAGAACAGCGGGAAACATTTTAGTCGACTGCCATGCCAGTGAAGAGGATCGCTCGGGTTTCTGACAGCCACCCATACAGACTTGTATTTACCACAGAGTTTCCAACAAAAATTGTCACTTGACTGAGGAAGTCGGTGTGCTATTCGCGGGTTGCCGGGCAGCGTGATCGATTTAGGCGCCCATGACCTTGCCTATTTAATCCAAGAAGGTCGCCTCGTGCCCTCCTCAAGGCTTGTTATCGTACCACCACTATCCACCACAATTTTTCAAGGGCCTTTCTCGTATCATCCCCTAACCAGCACATACTATGGGCCAAGCAACCTCTTTCGTTTACGTTTATGAAAACAAGCAGATATTTGCAGAGACACGGCCTTGGTCGTACGGAGTACGTTTTTTTAGCACCCCACTCTGGTAGTTGATTTCATTACTAGAGTACTTGGCTTTAGGAAGCCATTCGAGCCGTGAGGGATCTATTTGACGTGCCCCCCGGTTCCAAAATCTGTTTCTACACAGATTAATTACTGGGATGCGACGGAAATTTGACCGAAATCCCTCCTGCATCCTGGGACAATATCGTTCCTCGGCTCAAGAGTATTACGGCAGTATCTTCGACCTCCCGTGACCATGACTCTGAGAAGGGTCACTCTCCTAGGGGCCCTCCTGGTGTTGTATATTCGTCAGCCAGGCTCGCTTCTGAAGTACGTTGTGCCTCCTTGCGACCGACAGCACTGTTAACACCTTCGATTAAGGCATCTGAAAGAGTCCGACGAGCAGCCCGCCAACCCCCGCGGTCGCCTGTTTACCCAGGAGGCGTTAGACCCGTACGCAGAAGTAAATCGACATGGTTCTCGGATTTTCTAGAACACCGAGTCACTGACCACATTTACAGCCCTGCGGCCGAAGTCGAAGGCAGAAGCATCAGTTCGCGAGAAGAGTCCCCCAGTGTGGTTGCCTTTTCTGAGCCGCCTACGTCATGGAGGCAAGTCACGGATGTCAATGGGAGAAGGCGCTGGGTTTCCAGTACGTCGCTTCCCCTAGTATCTCGTGAAGATCACCGTCGTTCATATCTATTCGCGTTGTAGCCGCATCGGACGGCGACGGACGTAACTTGTAAACGAGCAAAATTCACGATACTGCCGTGGGGTACTATGACTTCTTGGAGTGGCTTGCCAATCGATTTATATGCAACTTATTTAGAGGACTCTGAATGTATTGTTCTTTTGGATGGTCGTTCAGAGGGGGGTTCACGTCAATTAAGCGCCGATATTATATATTCCGTCCGTGGGTCTACTTTAAAGCTTGGAACGTGCGTGAGACCTAGAGAAGGCCATCGGGTTGTTCTCGACCACCACCATTATCGTCGGGCGCTTATCGTTCCTCATCGATTATATCATATCCAGCGGCGAGCCCTTCTGTTCCATGACCGAACTTTCTGGCACTGACTAGTGGTTTAGAAACATGGGTGCAGAAGCTTCGAAAATGTTTCTGTACTGCTACGAGGGAGAACAGGTGTTAGGCGAGCGGCCGACATCGCACCAGGTGCGTCACCCAAGCAAGCTGACTTGGATGCAACTCAATCCAGCCCTCTCTCTCGACAGGCAGCCACCATCGCAGTCAAAATGCTGTTCCCGAGTATTCCAGCAGACTACACCATCTCTTTCTACTCCTCGGAGCTAGAGATCTGCGGTGGAAAGCAAACAGAAATATCATGTGGTGCCTGGGCCGACGCCATACCAGACCTGAATAAGATCACAGTGAAAGCTCACCGTCAGGCTTGCCAGGGTATTCGGAGGGTATTCTGGGCAGAAAGCTTTATCATTGAACATTTAGGTCGGTGTGCTCGATTGGAAATGGGGGAGCTTGTCTTTACACGTAAACAGTCGAAATCATTGCACAAATGTCTGTAGAAAGCAAGGCGATGCAGGGAAGTTCTTGTTCCAGGACACTTTGTTTTGAGCGGAGAGCAGATGGGACCCGTTAATAACGATAGGCCAACATATCGGAAGGGTACTTCCGTCGAAGAACATGCCCAGGTTAGAAATCGTTGTTCTTCCTCGTCCTTCTACCGTGCCTCCGAATTATTTAAGATCAACATAACAATTATTGAGATGGAATGTCCACCGACTTCACACGTATATGATAATCCGGCGTCTCGGGGTTGACTGCAGCAGTAAGACAAGCGCTACGCGTCACCAACTATGACATTTTTTGGCGTTGCTAGTGTGACTCACGTGGTGAGACTCGACGCGAGTGCCAGACTCAAGTGACGAGGCCATTATTCAAATGCTAGGAAGATTCTCCATCTAGGTTTTCAATGTTAGATTAATATAAGTATGTATATACAATACAATATAGTTCAAGGTTTGCCGAAGGTTGTCATCAACTCCGTAAGAGGTGCCAAATCACCAGGTTCTCTTGCTCGCCCATGCCTGCAAGTGGAATTAATTCCATGAACGAATCAACCCATTTTCCAGTAAATCAGACTTACATGCTGAGCATATGGTAGTCAACCAGCCCCTTCGTCACAGGGCGCGCCTGACGCGTCAGTTCATAGCAGTACCGGCACGAAAGGGTGCTCTGCGTCGTGTCGGGTGGATTGGCAGCGATCTTCGCTTTCGCCTGGTCGTCCTCGGCGGTAGCGAGGCCCACGAGGGTCTTCAACCGCTCGCCATCGTGCCCATCGATGAGGAGCTTGCCGGCCTTCTGCCACGCCTCGGGGCGAACCTTCCTCCACATGTCCGAGAATCGTTTACGTTCCAGGTAGATGTGGTAAACCTAGACATTGGGGTCAATACTGGCAGGAATTCGACCAGACACGACAGTTTACCAGTCGTTCGAACGTCATCGGGCCACAATACTTGGGACTCCCGCATCTACCATACGAATCGTCAAGTCATTTCGGAAACTGACTTCTGCGGTCGATTAGATTGATCGACGAGATGAAGGCGTTGGGATGGGATGAACGTTACTTCCCTTTCGACGAAGACGAACCGGAGACGAGGATGTGGGACTACTACCTCGACCAGCCGAAGGATTTCTCCTTACGACGTGAGCCTTCTTAGACGGTGTCCTTTCCTATGTTGACGTCCTGATTGTCTCGCGTAGACTGGAATGGTATCAGGCCGAAGCTTGAAGAGCTCTACCATCAGAAAAGGCGTAGGATTGTATGCGAAGATGTCATCGAGCACATCAAGGCCGCCTACCTGCAATACCGCAAAACCCAACCCATCATGGCGCGAATCGGCCTGCCACCCTGGCACGAGCTGCGTCTCCTGGCACCTTCACTCATAAATGCTATTGTCGCCTTCCAGGAAACGGCATACACCGATCAGGATATCCAAGGCCTAATGGATCGCCTTAAGCACGAGACGCAAGGCTTCCTCCCCTCGGCCCAAGTGGAACTTGTGAAGCTCATGAATCTGGCCAAGCCCTCCGTTGATGAGCCGGACTGCTCCCTGACCCCGGTAAATCCCTTTTTTCGACCTTCATCATCACATTCTCGTCGTCCCCTCGATCCCCGACACCTTTCCCATTGAGCCATATGATTCCTCGACGCACCCGGAGACCCTCAGCCAGAACATCAGCAAGCCCCATGATCAGCCCACATGGTTCCAGTCGAAGTGAAGCCTCGACGCGCCACCCTTGCCATATCAAGACCATCAGCGCAGTCGTCCGTTGCGTCCCCTTGTCATTTGATTAATTTTTATCATTCTTATTTATTTCTGTGGAAGATTTTCTCTTATTCTTTATTCCTGCAGCCCGGTTCGGAGAAATACCTCACCGGTGCTCCTGTTTTACAAAATGTCTGTACTTACTCTTTTCCCCCAATAACATACAGTTCCTCGTCTCATTTGCCCACTCGGGGCACTCATACCTCGCCCTCGTCTCTCGTACGCCTTCTCTCGTCGCTCTCAGCCTCGTTTCGACTCGCCATTTCGACCCACCGTTGCCCCGTCTTTCGATCTCGCCGCCATCGCCATTCTGATCCCACGCTTAGCGCCCACCGTCGTCCCCCGTTTGCTGGTCGCGCGTGCCCACTGGTTAGAGCCGCACAACCGGGAACCTGTCCTCGCACCTCAGAGCCACTCATTTCGGTGTTTTGGGTGTGTGTTAGTCATTCCTTATTCGCACGATCACCCCACCGTAGGCACATCACCGTGCCGGTGCCTCCTGCTCAAACGCTTCAGAAAGCGTCGTCCCTGTTCTTCTGCGAATGCGACGCGTGCGAAGATAGGAACAGAGAAGGGAAACGGTTGTATGGGTACCCGGCAATCATGGACCACTGGCTTGACGGCAACATCGAGCTGTTCTGGGAACTCTTTGGCAAGAATGTGAGCTGCGCACAGCGGGTTGTCACTGTGGCTGAGGATGTGCTGGTTGCTCTCGGGTTGGAAAAGGACTGTCCACGCAGTCAAGTGGTAAAGCTGGGAAAGTTGGCGTGTGTACCTTCGCCTCCTTTTATACTTTTTGTCCAGCACGGCTCTTTCGGCCTTGCTCTCCTGCATTCCGGTCCAAATCTTCATCGCGAGTCACATGGTCAAGAACTGTGTAATAAAATTGACATACATTAATCATCCGAGTAGCCTTCGCATGGTTCTCGACGAGGAACTTCTTGTGCCGCTCGCCACCCTCCGTGCACGACTGAGTGTACGCTTTCCGGACTAATTCGACCTCCGGTTGGAAATACAGCATGGATTTATGGTTTCCGACACTGTCGTGCTGAGATATTGAGTTATGTATGACTGAGAAATAATGAACAAAAGGGCCAATAGAGAAATCAAGAAACGAAAGCGTACTCGAATAACTGGTAGGGCCAGAAGATGGCAGCAACGAGAGAAGAACATCGGGGTATACCCCAAATCGATGCCTGATTTGGAATCCGGAGACAAGGCTGGAGAAAACCACGAAGAATTCAGAGAATAGACGCAGACATGGCGGCAGAGAGGACCTACTTTAGCTTCTTGCAGCCAATACATAGCCGTACGCGAAGCATGAACTCTGGCTCTATGGTTCCGCGCAGATTGAGACATGCCTGGAGAGAAAATGGGTGTCAATCAAGCGTTCATATTCTTCGAATATGGGACGCACCATACAGAACTTGTCGAACATCAACGCAACGAACTGCGGCAACGACATGTCTTCTGGGCATTTCGGGAACCACCTATCACCAGTAGCGGCCTCTTCGAGAACTCTCTTCCATACCGAGATCATGTTACGCGACAAGAAAAATGCCCTGAATTCCTTCGAGACGCGCGTAAGGTTGAGCAAGTCGATGGGCTCTATGTACGAGCAAATCTTTTGAGACGGTTAGACAATGACACGCTTGACGCGACGTAATGAGAACTCGCCTCCAATATGACGTCCAAGGGCATGTCGACAAAATCCTTGAGAACAACTTCCACCTTCCTCGCTGCGGCTTCACGTGCTTTCTTGGATGTCTTGGGTATTAGCGATGAGTCCTTCAGGATGGCAGGGCTAACGAGCAACTCAAGTCGCTCTTTGCAGCCTATGGACGTCAAAACGGAGAACACTCAGACTTGGCATGATACTCACTGAAGAGCAGGGGCCCATAACTCGGTTTCATGTCCTTCGGCTTGGGCTTTGGTGCAGCGACAATCTTCCGCTTCAACGCCGCTGCTTTAGCCTCTCCAGCCCCAGGGGCGATGCCCAACACGTTTTCCTTCGTGTTACCAGTTGTAGGATTCTTTTTTGAAGGCGGTCGTCCACGTTTCGAAGTAGTTGCTTTGGGTTTCTTCGGAGCAGCTCGTGTCGTGGCCTCGTTGACGAAAGGTTTGGGTCTGTTCATAGTTACCCCAGTAGAAGACCGTGTGTTATACCGTCGTGCTTGAGCCAGAGAGCTGCCTGCATTGTTGTCCATGATTCAATCCTGAGGGTACGCGGTGGCGGTGGAGGTGAAAGTCCAACAAAGTGACGACGGAACTTAGAACGCTTCCCGTCTCCGTGAGAATTTTGTTTCCTCAGGGGCGAAAACCCCTATCCCCGATAACTCTTACAAACAAGCTCAGCAGGTGAATAAGATATGACTTACATACTATGAATAATTTGGTGAAAAGTATCCCAGTTAAAAGCAGAAATTATTTGATGATCTATGTACGAGTTGAAGTTCACCTCGGGCAGCCTCGCGAGCGACGCGTCGACGCTTCAAGATCACATGATCGCTCTCCACATCAGAGGCCCAGAGGTTTCCATTTGCCGTAGGTTGTTAAATAATTTAGTCCCAATGAAAAACATGTTTTTCGTCTCTTGTGAAAGAACGCTACTCTTTTTACGGTCCTGTAGCCGGAACGCTTATGCGCCGAGGGTTTAGACGCCCAAACTTTAGGCAATCGCATTTCCCCAAGCATTCCCCATTGGAAGCAAAGGGCGGTGAAACGTGCATGGGATTATCGATGTCCTGACCCAGACTCTGTCCTTTCGCCTAAATTTCGCCTTCTCATCGTTAACCACAGGCAAGGCATTGAGTGCATATCTTTACATTTGGGGTAGTGTCTACAATGACCAGAGCAAATAGAAACCGATGTTTTCCCCTCTCGTTTGCGTCTCGACCATCTCGAGGAAGCTCCTTCCCTCATCACCCAAATTCGTCACCGTCTTGACACTCGCCCTCGTCAAGTGCCGGCATCGTCCCGCGGTGCTTGGACCCCTCTTCATTTCATCGTTAGACTCCAAGTCATGCGTCTGCCCGGGTCATTGATGCTCAACTTGAATCCGTGAACCCGTCCTCACGCGCAGAGCCATTTGGAGGGTGATTTGGTATTCATTCTAGCTGCCCAAGGGCAGCCCAACCGCCCCACCCTTGACACATTACCTCCCCTACGATCAATTAGTTGCTGTAATTTAAGCATGTTTAGTTGAAGTCGAATGCAAGACGGCCTTATTCTTCCTCGTGGCTGCCGACAGAAAAGCACGATGCGCCCCACTCAACCAATTAGTTCACTGAGAACGGATTCTGCATCCAATATACATATGAATTCTATCTATTGTCCAAAACCGCGTTCTGAACGGTCTCTGAAACACTGCGTAGATTTTATCTGTTAAGCGCCCAAACACTGCCACTTTAGATAATCACCAAATGATGTAGACGTGCGTGGGATTCTGGCCGCTTACGACGCTTTCTACTCGAACCATCACCATTGTCGTCGAGCGCAAGCACCTAACGAAGCATATCCACTCACTCCAGTCATCCACCGCTATTGACAGAAGGTGCTGAAGTCCAACGATGGGTGCTCAGCCGTCGATCATTATCGATACTATCCCTGACAATCTCGACGGAAAGGACGCACGAGGATCAATATTTCTCTTCATCTACGAGGGCAGGAGGAAGCTGACATGCTGCCCCTCATCTCATGCAGTGAGTTTAATAGATATGACCTCCCACTTTCGCGGCCTTACAATGGTTCGCGGCACATTCGTAGGCCGCCGTGACAGCTGTCTGGGATCTCTTTCCCGAAATCTCTTACAACCAGAGTGTCTCATTCCACACTGACGAACTGCCGATATGCGGGGGAGAGATGACAGAGGTCTCCCCTGCATCCTGGGATAAAGTAACAGCATTGGTGGATAAGCTGACGGTTAGGGTGGAGTCGCAGGAGAACGGTGAAAGAGGTATGTCAGAGTACATCTGATAATTTGTCGCTAGGGTGCTTACTGTGAACATCTTCGACCTAGTGGAGCTTATTGTTAAGTCAATGACCGGACGCCAGATGTTGCTGAAAGTTCCGTCTTCTATGACTGTCAGATCTCTGAAGCAGAGAATCGGCGACTATTGTGGGGTTCCATCTGGGTGCGAAGAAGGCGGCGACGGACAGGGGCAACTTCGGCTCATCTTCTCAGGCCGGGATCTGGATGGGTTTCTGAGCTACTCCCTCAAGGAATGTGGCATAAAGAACCTATCTGTAATCCACATGATGCAGATATTGCGTGGAGCGAAGCCAGTCATTTATCTTTTCGCACCTGACTTACTGGAGGCAACCGTGAGGCTCTCCCTTTCTCCTCAGTGGGGCCTCTCGGCTATATATCCTGTGGTTCCAATCACACAAGGCACAACAGAATCTCTCGAGAAAGTCATTTGGAGTGTTCGCGTAAATCCTGGTGGCACCTTGATGGAACATATCACCGGGCTCGAGGTGGCGTACTTGTTTTGGGAAGCAACGTAAGCGTAGAGGTTGGTTTTCGACCTTCCCGACTAACCTACATCCTAGAACGAACCACATCCCGCCGGCGTCTCCTACCCATGGGACGCAGTTACATGAGTCCTTCGATCCCAGCCATCCCATTCTGAATGCGGAGAACTCAGTGGTGATTCCGGTCACCAACATAACTCCATATCTCGACAAAGAATTACAAGAACTCGGGCTTCATACAGAGGCAAGGATGTCGTTTATCAGGTACTTGCCTTTTTTCCTGGTGATAACTGTATTCTATTAAACGAGGGCATTGTATCCTTGCCTCCAGCTTCTGGCTGCCTGCAATGCTGAAGCATAAGTACATCGCTCTCCGCTTCCTCCCTCAAGACGCCTATGAGCGTGCTGCACCTCTAGCTGTCACTCCTCGTCCGGATGTCATCACCCGAGTGTACATGGTTTTTCAAGGAGTCGGCGACGAAGATTTGGCTTCATGGGATGCCGCCAGAAAGAGAGGAACCAAGGAACAAGGGATTTGGAAGTATATCGTTGGGGTGGATAAGAGCCGCATTGAAGACAAGGGCTTGTTCAGAGTCCTCGAGTGGGGAGGGATGGAGATTCCATTGCTTAACTGTCGCCAAGAAGCTTAAATAAATGTCATATGTGGCTAGATAACAAATTAACGTGGAACAGTCAGTAGTAGAGCAATTGTATACCACAATTAAGGGCAACGACTAGCCGAACAACGTTCGTATACTTGCGCAGGAACCAGACCAGAGACAAAGAAAGCGCAGAAGCCTCTTGAGAGATTTGACGTCGCACGGAGGAATAGACGATACGAATAGCGATGAATTAAGGGGATATAAGATGGTAAACGAGTGACGGTAGGTCTCCTAAGCGATGTCCCACTGTTACCTATCCACTACAGTACGACAGTGTTGGGCAGTTCAGACGTTGACGTTGATCGGCGAGCAGCCAAGGGCGACGAGGCCATCTGCGACGGCGAAAGGAATAAGTCGTGATGTCAAACAAGAAGCAAAAATTGGCTCACTGAATTTGTTGTTGCTGCAGCAGACGGGCTGGCTCCCGCTATACAAAATGTCAGGGGCCAGTCTTGGGAATGAATATAAATCTACTGACCAGGACGCGCCGCTACCGAGGCCAATGGCGGTGATGGGAGAGCATTGAGCGCCGACGAGGCCCGTGATAGGACCAACGACGACACCAACAAGGGCAGCGAGGATGTTGGCCTCTTTGGACTCCTTCTCATACACGGAGTTGCCTATAATAAGGGAAGATTAGCGATATAGAAACCAGCATGTATTTGAAAGGCACGCACAGCATTGGACGGGGCCAGTGTTGCAGGAGTTCTCGATGCCACCAGCGGGGGCGGCGGCGACGAAGACGGCCATGGTGGCGGCGGTGAAGAGAGCGAGCTTGGAGAACATTTTCAGGGTAAAGAGTGTGGGTGAGGTTTGAGTGGTTGCTTTGGAACGAGCTGGAAAAGACGAAGCGGAAATTCGACTGAAGAACGAAGAGCGGCAACCGTAGGTTCTTATAGGTTTTTCCAATGCAGGGATGAGAGTATTGACGGGCTCGGCTTAGATCAAAGGAAAGCCGCATCGTTTTTCAATAAAACATGCGACGAGCTAGAAGCTGGGAAGTGGGAGCTAATCTCGGAACGAGCCGACAATTAATTATAGGCGCTCATTCCCCTTATGGGAAATGCGAAATCGGTGGCGGACTCAATCGGTGATCCCGTACAAGCCCCCTAGTACATCCGAGAACGTTCGGTAAGAGACAACGAGCGCCAGTAGATACAGGAAAGTGCAGCCAGCTCGACGACTCTGAATCGTTAAAATTAAGAACTTTACACTCAGCAAGCGCTTCCCATTTGGTTTAGGCTAACTTTGAGCGGGGATCACTCGAGCCCTGTGCACATTTCAGCGTAAGCAATTAGAAATTTTAACTCGCGCACCGAAATGTCATTTATTCTCCCATCGTTCCGACAGGTTCGTTCCAGACAAACGCTCCTCCGGCTTGGGTTTCCCTCTGCTCCCGCTGCGCAACATAGATCCACTCTTAGTCGACGTTGGGCTAGTCGCCCACAAGACCCTTCTAGTACCACGGCGGGAAGTTGAAGCGTCGGCGCGCAGCTCTTGAAATGAAATGCCGTCTCTTGGAAACAAGAAGCCTGCATGACATGTCGGGCAGTACGGAAGCTCTTATCTGAGCTTCGAAAATCTTCTCTGAGAGCCGCTCTACAGACGCCTGCACGGGCGCGGGCGGTCGGATGATTTCCCGACGTCTCTTCTGGGATCTCTGCAGAGTTGGCGACCATTTGCGCTGACTCAAGGACGAGGGTTTGAGGTGTAAGTAAAACTCTGTCGAAAAGCGGCAGACGCGCTGGGCGATGTCCATTGGAGTTCAAAATGCAAATGTCAATTTCGAATTCCGACATCCGTTAATGAAGCTGGGAGCTTCATAAACGAACAAGATTACTTATAAAAGGGTGCGTGGCGTAGGGTGAAGGGTGTATGTCATACGTACGCTTTGCTGCCTCATTGCCTTCGACTCGTTTGATCCCGACCTTTTTCGAAGAGTGGCCCTTAGCTTGAAGTCGCCAGCCAGAGATAACACCTTTCCATGCCTGTGAAGCAAGGCGAGCGGTCTCGTCAGCTCCGTGCATGCCGTTGATGCCGCCAAATTTAAAGCAAGGACTCGCCAGTACTCACCTTGACCATCATGTGGCACTCTCTCGTCTAAGGGGCCGGGAAGACGAACAATATTCGTCGACCGAACGTCGCCCTTTACGATCATTATCTTCGTCTGGGGCAACAATTCCTACAAGGGCTGAGGGCACCCAGGAGACGAGCCCGATGGGAGTCGTGGAGGGTGATGTTGAACGTACCTCGAGGATAAGGCCGAGTTAATGCCCAACACTCCATTTCCGGAGCGCATTGTGAGGCGACGATCGTTGCAAACCTGATTTTAATTCCTTGGAGGTATGATTATTAGTCTATGCCGTCCACAAGGGCGTCGGCGAGTGCAGCTGCGTTGCATCACCAAGTGTTGCTCATACATACGAGATGCAGCTTCAATTAGACTTTCATTGAGAGAAAGATTCGCTGCAGGAGGGTGGTAAGAGCCAAGAAGTGACCGCCAAGAATTCGAAACGTCAATGTTGAGGCTTGTTTATGCTGACGCGACGCGACGCGTCAATTACGTGGACAGCCTTGAGCTTGAGACCCGTATCCATGACTCGTGGTTCTTGCCATTCTGAAGTTATCAGAACATTTATAGAGTATTTGTGGTTCGCTGGGCTCCCATGACAAAGAGGGAGATGTGGAATGTTTGCAGGACGCACTGCTAGAACAATGTGAACGAGACTGAGGTGAATATGCATGAGCCTGACTAAATTTCAACGAGGCAAATAAAGCAATAAAAGGTGGGCTCAAACGACATAATCAAGTTCATGCATATGAACAAAGTCTCCCTCAATCCTGTCCAAGCCATGCCTATGGCATCAACCGACCGTCGTTGAATAACAAATTTCTGCAAGGAAAAGGTGTACACTCACCTAGCTTTCATGTGGAAGTCTATCGTCTCATGCTCGATTTGTGACAGGTGGACCCGCCTCGTCAACGAGAAGCACCATTGGCATCGGTGCTGCTGGGGGAGAAGGAAGGTGTCCTCTGCACCATCCGTTGAAGGTTCTTCGCTTTCTCCGGCCCCGGGCACAGAGTCCAAGAAGTCTCGCAGGCTTTGCAGATTGTGGGAATCTTCGAGGAGATCGTTGACGCGATGAAGCCTACAATGAGAAGAGATAAGAACGAAACCGAAGGTGGTAATATAGAGTGATGAAGACTAACCGAGAGGGGTGGACCTGCTGCAATTTCTGCTTGCACCACTGTTGCTCTGAGTAGACGTGGAAGACCTAGAAGGGCGACAATAAGAATAATTTCTAATCGAATGCGTTGGTGGACTTACGAGCTTCTCAAACGTCATCGGTTTTCTGTACAAATGATGCCCACACCGACACACGAACTTGCCCATACGCTCGAGCGTTTCGTAGGAAGTATCCTCTGCGAAGCCGAGGGCGCAGAGGACATCGCTTGCAGTCTGGAACATGTCGCATCGATATTGGGTTTCATGAAGTCCGACGCTTGGAACCATCCTTCTTCAGGGTGGGTCTCGACAAGGTGGTCAACAACGTCGCGGAACGGAATGTACGTCCGCATGCCTGCGCATTCATGCCTTTGGCACCGAAAGAGCATCCTTGCTTCCTTCAAGACCGACGGATGCGGTGGCATCGCATAGAACTTCACGACTTTGTCAACGACTTCGGCTTGGACGCGAGAGAAAAAGTCAGCAGTGTCAGCCAACAGCGCGTCCACAAATGTGCAAATATTATCTGATGTCCAGTTGGTCGCGTGTGTCTGTTCAATGAATATATCTAGACGAGGGTCGTCCAACGTATCCTGCCATCCTGGAGTCTGGCGGCGG
Source organism: Cyclocybe aegerita (assembly GCA_902728275.1). NCBI lineage: Eukaryota > Fungi > Basidiomycota > Agaricomycetes > Agaricales > Hemipholiotaceae > Cyclocybe > Cyclocybe aegerita. Next base: position 381,933 of record CACVBS010000040.1, on the reverse strand, counting down.
CGTTCAACGGGGAGTCTCGAGCGACAGGCCAGGAACTCGTCTTGGATAAGGTCGAGAAGAGTATTGATCCGGATTAGTTCCTTCGATCGCAGGTAGATGGCCTCCATTTTCGGTCGTATGGCCTTCCATCCTAGACAGGAGAGGCTATGCATTAGAGTCAAGTAACAAAGAAGGTTGCACTTACCACGGACGGTGAACTCTTTCGCTTGAAAGAGAAACTTCATCCACTGCTCAAGATCCTCCTGCGTCCCCGGACTGTACTCAGTAGGGAAGTAGTACTCTTCCCAGCCCAAAGCAGCGATCTCTTGCATGATTCTACTCGAAAGCCATTCCTCAGAATGCAGTCGACGAGTCCGTGAAAGATCCATACCTCTCATATCTGGTTGTGGTCAGGGCTTCTTTCTCGGTCGCAGCCGCATCATTCTGATCAGCTTGCCACTGTTCAAGCAAAATCCCTTCCTGAAGATTATCTCGACGTAAAGAAAAATAAGAAATAGAGGACGCAGATCTTACCTGTATCATCCTCGAGGCAACCGAAATTTGATCCCCTACAATGAGAGAAAATATTTCTTCAAAGTTTGGATTGTCGCCCATTGCTTGAATGATCTCCATAACATGTCCGATGATATCTTCGACCTCTGGTTTGAAGTATAATGCTTCAAGGTCGTTGAGCGTCGAAACTTTCTGGTCTCTGTCTTGAAATGGCATCAGCGGTAGCGATATGGAGCAACATAACTAAATTCACTATTCGGATCGTGACCCTCGTAATCTATCCCCGAAGATGGCAAAATTTCGAGGAACAGTGTGGTGTCGGAATAGGCGTAGCCCTCAGAACGAATATCGTAGCCATCCATGAGACTTTTGTGTAGACGTGAGTGAGCGTACAGGAGAAGAGTTAGCTGCACTTACTTTCGTTTTGCGCACTTCGTACAAAACCTCAATCGCAGCCGGTAATAAGTTGTTAGTACACCTCGCGTACTGCCACACGCCTACATTGAACAACTCAACGAAAGTATACTCAGTAGAGAAGCAAGACACCTACCATGCAGAATTTATCGTAAACAAGACTAGCATACTGTGGTTCATCGAGATCCTCGGGGCATGGAGGAAGACCAGGCACTTGCACCACCACCCGACGCCAGATTGCAAGCGAACTCGATCTCGACAGGAACAACGACCGAAATTCTCTCGAAACACGCGTCAATGTGAGTACATCCGCTGGACTGAGGTACGAAATGGCCTTATTACGGGATTACTTTAGCATCATGCACTGCAAGTTTAGTCAGTAGACGCACCTCAAAAATGACGTCAAGTGGAAGATCCAAAAAGAGCTTCAGCGCCCCAATTCGACGCTTCGCAAGGAAGCCTTGGGCTGGAACCAGTAGATGAAGGGGTTTTTCGAATTCTGGAGGTATAATGAGGCGCAACCTATCTGAGTGGCATCAAGAAGTGTTGAGAAAAAAGTTCGAATGAGGATTCAGAAGCCGAGGCCTGGGACCTACCAGCGACAAAAAGCCTCTCCAGAGATGGTCCTATGTTCTCCATCCACGCACCGATGTACTTGATTGACTTCAGAAGACGAGAGTGTTTGGTTGAGAACAAGATTTTGGGAACGGGTGGCGACGCCAAACTCTCGAGTCCTTATTTGTCCTTGTTGTAGAACGCGACGCGTCTGTGGCACTCATTAACACCTAGACAGGGAAAGCCGAAGGTTTTCCGATGACCGCCAGCGCTCACTTTATTGTATCCAACAAGAGATGAATTTATGTGTGCAATGTTCTATTGAATAATAGTACTTACGTTGAATAGAACTATGAAGAAACGTACGGGAAGAAATAGCGTGTCACTAGTAATCAAACTCAAGGACAAAATGCCAGTGCGTACATAATCATGAAGGAAGTCGAAGACTTGGGGGTTTCATGCGTGCCTGCCTCGCTAGCCGAACTTTGCTGCCAGGTCAGCAGCAAGCGCCATGTCGCCCTCCGATCTCGCTTTCCCGTGTCTGTTGGAGGAGTGAGCGTGTAGCTTTCTGGTCGTGTGTGCTTAACTTACACGGAGCTCATATGATAGTTAATTTCACCGGCCGCCAGCGACGTCCGTAAAGAAGTCAGCTCGAAACAATACCGACACACTAGCTCGCTCTTCTTCTTGCTCGGCGGATTCGCGTTCACTTGAGCCCTTGCCTCATCGACCGCCTTACCAGCACGAACAACGAAAGAAGGCAGCCGCTCAGCAGCATGCGAATTGAGCAGAAGGGCCTCAGCCTTAGTCTGAGCATCGTCGAGGACTCTTTGCCGCATCGTGGCATACTCCTCTCTCTTTCTGTATACGTGGTACACCTGGTCGTGATGTCAGACATGCATTATCAAGAGCAAACGACGACGTACCAATCTCTCGAACGTCAGCGGCCCACAGTTATGTACACATCCACACCGACATGCAAGCTTCCCGAGCTTCTCCATTTCATCTCTTCGACATCCCTTCTCCAGCCCCAACGCAACAAGCACGTCCTTTGCGGCCTGAATAACATCACCCTTAGCGAAAATATCTATCTTCGCTACTTCCCACTTTGCCTTATCGCTATTCGCCGAGACCCAGTGATCCACGACCTCCGGGTAGGCGAATAACTGGGTCCCAGCGCGATTTTTCTCGTGACACTTCCTGCACCTACAAAAGAACAGCGCTGACGCTCTGCCCAAAACCATCTCGTCAAGCTCTGACCCCGTAATCGCTCCGCCCCTCCGTAGCAGTGCCACTAAGTCTTTCCGGGCATTGGGTAAGAACCCCTGCGTCTCCTTCGCAACCGTGCTCATAAAGTTATGGATATCCTCATCTGAACGCGGTTCCCATTCGTTCTTAATGAGAAAGGGAGCGAGGGACGGGCACAGGGCCTGAACCTCGCTCAGCGGTGGCAGGGCGACGCGCTTGAGAAGGTCAGATTCGTTCTTCCTGAATTCGAGGTAGGCGTCTTCAAATCGCCGTGCAATTGCGTTGAACATGATGCCACGTTTGCTCTTCTTGTAGATTTGCTCGAGCTTGGGCTTGAGGGCCTTCCAACCTGGTCGATGTGTGTTTCGCCAACGGTAAACCAACATGGTGAGAAGGGACGAATTATGCAGACGCACTTCGAAGAGTAAACTCTTTCTTCTGGTTCAAGTACTTGTCCCACTTCTCGGTATCCGAGTCGTCAGAGTCGTCAGGGAAGTATTTCTCTTCCCAGCCGAGCCTCTTCATTTCTTCGAGCATCCTATTTTACAAAATCAACAGGTCGAGCTAAAGGGAGTTGCTGCAAACCTACAAATAACGACGAACATCTTCCATGTCCTCTTTGGCCTTTTCCTTGCGCCCTTGCCGAAGAATGTCCCAATGGTGAAGAGCGTGACCTTCCTGTACGTCGAGTTAGCTGAGCTCGGAAGATCGTCGTTGGATAATGGTTCTCACATTCATCATCCTCGTCGCCCGTGCCTGATGTTCAGTCGCGAAAGACGCGTACTCTGACCGAGATAGCTCATCGTACTTATCAAGCATGAGGGCCGCCTCCGGGATGATGTAATGCGTTCCTTCATTGTTTTCCGCGCTGGAAAAAGCGGTAGACGGAGGTTTGACTACAGAGGCGAACGAAGAAGGTCAAAAGCCTCACTCGGCAAGAGAAGAGTCGTACGTACTAGGCCATTCAAAGCCATCTCGGGAAACAAAAGACGAGGGCAAGAGTGTGAAGACCGATTTCGCGCTTTGGCCGAAGCGATACATCAGTCCATAGCCGTTGGCAACACTGTAGACAGTGAGTAACATAATGTTTTGGCAGGTCTGAAAGCAAGGACTTACTTTGCCTTCGCACACCCTACGCAGAGTCGAAGCCTCAGCTTATAATCTGGCTTCACGGTACCGCGTGTGCTAAGACAGGCCTACACCAGACGTCAACGTCAAATTTTTCCTTCCAGCACAGAAGCCCAAGACATACCATACAAAACTCGTCGAACATCAAACTTGCATACTGAGGATCGCTCATATCTTCAGGGCATTTTGGCAGGCCCTCTTGTTCGAGAACCTTACGCCAGATCGACAAAGTGGCCCGCGACATGAAAAACTCGCGGAATAATTTAGACACGCGTGTTAGGTTGAGCAGGTCCATGGGATCGATGTACGAGCAAATCTTCATTCAACGTCAGTCGTCGAAAACGAGGAGAGAGAGAGGATCGTTACCTCAAGAATGATGTCCAGCGGCAGTCCCACGAAGTTCTTGAGTATCATAGGAATTGCCGACTCCTTGACCACTTTCGGCGTTGCCTTCTTTGTTGCAGGCGAGACGATGAGAGCAAGGCGGTCTAACGTTGGGTCATAAGAACGTATCTAGCAGTCGTTGGACGAACTACTTCACACACTGGAAAGGAACGGTGCCTTATTTTTCTGAATAGTCGTGTCGCTGTTGGTCTTCTTAATTAAACTAATCTGCGGTGCTGCTTCAGGAGGACCTGTAGTTGCAGTAGACGCTTGTGCGTGAACTTGGACTGTCATAACTATGGTGTCAGTCCACCGCAAGTTTCGGGAGACAGTGAGAGAGTGACTTACCCGTTGACAATACAGGGAGTGTTACAGGATTCAATTTGACGGCGTTGGCACTACTACTGGCTGAGGCAACATCCGGATTGCACGTCCCGGTCAGCTCACCAGCTGCCGCACCAGACACTTCAATCCTGCCTCGAAATTCTTCCCGAGACTCCTGTACCTCTACAGAGGCATTGCTTCTCGAAGTGGGCCTGGCAACCCGAGAGTTGGTTGACTTCTTAGCGGGTCGTGTGGACTTCGTAGTGGCGGTACTTGTCCCAGTTGCTGCCTTCCTCGGACGCGTGTTGTATCTTCGATCTTGAGTCAGCGGCGCATTTGACGTAGCTGTGGTATCTTTGGGCATGTTGCTATAACGGCGGTAATATGCTCGACGTTGCGAATGAGGAGGAATGAAGGTGGTAGGAGTCGTTACGACTCGGCTGCTGTCAGAGCATCGGACTGGACACGGTCATGTGATCGTGGCGCGTCGCCCCTAATGATGCCGAATCCGTCGAGAGCCGCAGAGTAGGGACAACATAACCATAGGAGCAACGGTTCTACATTTTTCATTCTGATGGCATATTTGCATAAAAAACGCAGCCTTGTTCACAGCATCCTCAATGTCAACACTGACGTGAGGTTAATGCTATGCTTGATGTAGGCGGACAATGAGGTCCGCTCCTCGCGAGAAATACTTGGCCGAGAGGAAATCATTTACTACCTATTATTGTCCTATCTACGGCGATTCCATGATCGACTAGTGACTGGCGGGTAATCTGAGTGTGGGGCGCCTCTCCATTTATGGTAGCTTGCTTTCCCAATTTAGCGTGTACCAGGCCGTATCTGGTCGTCTATCACGGAGAGTCCTCAATTATAGACAATTTAAATACAGGGTCTAGAGGTCCAAGACGCACTCCGTTTTTTTTCACCATTACGACAGAAGGCTCAGTCGGTTGAAACTTGAGACCCTAAAAAAAGTCCCATTTTCATAGTGGGACAAAGACGTACTTTCACCTTTACCGTACTTTCTCTGAAATCACATGTAATTAGCACACTTATTGTTTGCACAGGAGGTATTCATGGTTTTCTGAGGGGTGCCCGCGACGACTATGTTCCTCGAAAGGTATTCTGGTTGATCATCGCCTTTCAAAGCTTCAAAGCTTCATGATTTGCTCCTATCCCTCAGGGTGTCACCCGCCTTCAAATTCAAATTGAATTGCGCTCCAGCAGGCTCGAGGTCTTCTCGAGGCAATTTAAGATAAGTTGATCGCCGTTGGGCGGCTTATCCTAACTAAATTAGGTAGCTCATTTGTGGATGACCGCTGTGTCGCTCGAGAAGAAATATCCGAGGACGACGTGGCGACTTATTTCTCCGAGTCGTAGGACATACTATCTTTTCCTTGAATATATACTTCCTTGCCGGCGGCTCGATCCTTCTGTGAACCTTGGGCGAGGACCCAATCGCGCGGGCGCTTGCCCGGCCAAGTCCGAGCCGCTTAGAGCGCTTACCATTCGACTCTTAGTTTAAATCAACATCTGATCAACATCCAGTCAACCCGACAATTAATTATGTTATTCGGGTGTCTAAGCCCCAAGTATGAGCTTCTAGCGCGTTTTTACGATGCCAGTTCACGGCAGCGCCCGTCGGCGCTTGAGAAAACTAGGCAGAGTTACCTCCCGACGAGCCTCAAAAAACGTATAAAAGACCGAAGGTTTTCAGAGCAGGCTCCTCAGTCAACTCCCTGACTTCGATCGCCTTCAGTTACCAAGCTTCAGTGCAGCCTTCTATCTTCGATAATGTTCTCTAAGATCGCTCTTCTCACCGCTGCCGCTATGTCTGTCTTCGTCGCTGCTTCCCCTGCTCCTGACGGTTCGGAGGGCGGTATCCACAACTCGTGCAACACTGGTCCGGTCCAATGCTGTTCGTAAAATTCTCCTGATTTTCTTTCCTGTTTATTTAAATAATTTTCCTCGTTAATAGGCAACTCTCTCTACGAGAACGAGAGTGAACAAGCCAATCTTCTCATCTCTCTCGTGGGCGCAGTTGTAGGCCCCATAGGAACACAGGTCGGCGCGAACTGCAGTCCTCTCTCCGTCATCGGAGTTGGTAGCGGTGCCTCATGGTAAGCGATCTTCCTCTGGGGAATGCCTCTAGAACTTTGATGCTATTCAATGTGTTCAGCAACACCCAACCCGTCTGCTGCAGCAACAATAAATTCAGTCAGTGCTACTTTTCTAATTTAGTCGGCCGTTGTTGACAGTAAATCATAGACGGTCTTGTTGCCATCGGTTGCTCGCCAATCAACGTGAACCTTTGAGTTCGGGATTTAGAGGCAGGTACAGAGGAGCGCTCAACGTAATACGTACACGTTGTTGGTTGATGTTTCTAGGATATTGGATCTCGAATTGACCTACTATGTTGCATGTTGAGGCGATTTGATTGTGCTGATGCCTACTAGCGTCGCCCGCGCTGCGTCAACCCTTTTTTAAATGAATTTGGGGTTTGTGTTCGTACCTCAATGTCGTGACCGATGCGGATTTGGAAGAATGTTATACATTCAGTGAGGTTTAGTGGTTATAATATGTAAGAGGGGTGGCAAGATATAAATCATAACAATTAAGGTCGACAAATTGTAAGGAAAGTGTTCACCACAAAAACCTAGAACTATTGAATGAAAAATATAGCAAGGTTATAAATAAGAAGCAAGGAGGTTAGATTTCAAAGACATGAATGTCGTCAAGGAAGGACCAGGCAGGAGCCTTGCCGCCATGGAAAGCAAGGACATCATTACCAGCTCCAGTAACCTGGAATTGGTAGTACTGCCAGTTTGAGAATCCCGGACGAATAGTGGTCACGATGTTGCCATTCCAAAGAATGTCAACGAACGCATCTGCCTCGAGAACCGGGCCGGAGAACGCACTGGCGTGGAAGAACGTGATGAGGTACGCCTTTCCGGTGACGGTGTTGAGAGGATGGGTAGGGGTAAGAGTTCCGGGGAGGTTGTCGGCGCCAGTCGCGGATCCCAGCAACGCTACACCATTTCCAGCGTGCGCATAGGGAGGGTAGAAAAAAATCGTAGCGTCGAGGCTGCCTCCAGGAGGACTTGTGCCGATCCAGTTGGAGTACGAGGCGGAGAAGCAGAAGTCGTTACATGCATTGTACCCCTCAAAGCCTCCGTCGATGACGTAGTTCTTGCGCTTGTAGCCACGGGAGAAGGTGACCTTGAGATTGCCTTGGCCGGTGTTGACAGCGGTGGACTCGTCAGCCACAATATAGTACTGGCGAAGGGGTTTATTAATCGGCAATAATAGACCCAACTAAAAGCACATACCATACTGCACGTGTACGTGGTTGGGTCACCGTTGACAACAGCACGCCAGATATTGAAGTATTGGCAGGCGCCACCATTGCCATCGGGGCCGCGGTTATTGCATTCTCGCGCGCAGGCGTCGACATCGTATCTGTCGAGGAAGGCGAAGCCCATGTACTAGAAATAACGATCAGAATATATAAATCACAAAGATTACAGTAAACGTACACCTGGGGCATTGTTGGCACCATTCGTAGGACCAAAGACAAGTTCATAACCTTCGGGATCCTCGGGATCAACGAGAGTCTTTGAAGCATATCCACTGCTCTGCTGGATGTACGTCAGACCAGCTGGAGGTGGTGCGAGTTGCTGCCCTCCGAAATTGGTCTTCTCCGCGGCCGTATGAACGTCGCCGTAAACAGCACACTTCAAGTTGGAAGTCTCGTGATGGTCCAATCCGGGGTTGTTGAACTCGTAATATATGTTGGCAAACACTGCAGACGGGGTCAGTCGGTCGACCTTGTGGCTAAGAGGCATATAAACATACCGCATTGCTGTACAGTGTCACAAAAATTTAGATACGCGGCGACGTTGTAGGTTGCATTGGGTACAAGAGTGAAGGTTAGGTATGCAGTGCCTTGAATGGACGCGTCGCGATCTTCAGGAGCGAATCCCGTGCCGGAGAAAACGAGCTCGTAGTCATCGACGCTTCTTCGTGACGACCGCTGAAGGATGGACCGTCGCGTGCTAGTGGAGTTGGCGTCATGCATACCCGCTGTGGTGAGCTGGCCATCCACGGCAGTAACTGCAGTGTCTGGAATAGGCTGGTCGGGTTCGCCGGTGGCGCCAGCCTTCTGGTCAACGACAGCAGCAGTGTCGACGATGGTCTGGATGTCGGTCAGGGTTCCATCCAACACCAGGGCATTAGCAGGGTCGTTCCAAACACCCTTGGACGCGGGTGGAACGACCGTGGTAACGGCAGCTGGGAAGAAGGTTTTCAGATGTCCTGAGGTATCCGGAATGGGCATGGCGCACCTGAGACGGACACAGCGAGCAAAATGCTCGTAAAGAGACGACTGAAGGTTCTCATGTTGGGGAGAGAAAGCAAAGTCCGTGAGGAAGAACCTTGAACTGGATTCTCCTCGTCCGTGAAGGAAGGCTTTATAGGCACGTAAGAACCGAGTGGCCGAGAACGTGCCATGCTCGCCCTGGGATTGACATGATAACCCAACGGCACCTTGCTTCTGCACATCCTGAAAATGGCAGGTGAGAAGGACGGAAATATGATCGGTCATAGAGGGAAGCTCATTCAATGGATTGAAGTCATCATGGTTCCTTGACGAGAATAACCAACGTCAAGGAAGGGGAGGATCGATCTCCATTCTTGCCCTTTGTCCGGGTAGCAGTGGGTGTTTACGAAATTCGTGGCGGATGGGCTATCGCGGATCTGGGCGTAGGTATTCCTCAGCTGGCTCTATAACCCAGGCAAGGAGTGCACCCATCACTCTGGAGCAGGATAGAAAGGAGGATGCTCCTGCAATCACGCTTCTGCGTCACAGAGTGGCACTGCCATCGAGAGCTTGTCGACCAGTCGAATCCGAGAACCACGATCAACGAGATACTTGACTGCTTAAACCTCCGAAAACTGGTCCTTTGCTGCAATTGACACGGACACGAGCCAGTCAAAAGGCTGACATGGGCAGAGTTTTGAGGTCGGAGAAGTATAGGAACCTGGCCGCAGAATGACAGAGACAGCGAGGCACCACTGCCAGTGTTGTTCCGTGTCGAGTATCATCGAGAACGCGTCCAATGGGTGGATCCGGACAGATAGGATGAAGCATACCCTAGCCCGACGCTCGCCACACCCTGCTCATTGCAGAAGGGACCTGAGAATTACGTGTGTGAAAGAACAATCATTATGGATCATTTTCGTTGACCGACATGTACTGACCGACATGTACCCACGATTTAACGTCATCTTATTTGTTTTCTAAACCTTTGTTTCCCTTTCGGTACTCTTCATCGTTCTCGCGATTCGGCCAATTGGCTCGCATGTTAGCTAAGCTTCCCGGAAAGAATTGTGGATAGTGTCGAATTTTGGGAGAAAACTGTCATCTAGTTCGACGCGAAGGATAAGTCGGCCGGATGCGCCTAGTGTCGAACTTGGCGCGGCACATCGAGTGTCAACCACACGGGCAATGGCAGCGTCTATGATGTCTGTTTGACGCCCTCGGAAGATCGCGCTTCTCTCGGAACAAGCAGCCCGGTTGGGCCCTCTTCCAACCCAAAAACAGGATCTAGACGAGAGGTTTACTGGCTTGAAGCTGAGTCCGGGGTGGAGAAGAATGGAAAAAGGTTCCTGCCGTGGGTCGAGCTGAACGAATGATATCACATCGAACCCGAGGCTGTTGCTTTCTGTTGGGCTGTCTGAAGACGGATGCGTTGATGCTTGCCGGTGTTAATAGCTAAAATTAGCACGAAGACGCGTGTGGGGAGTGGAACTTCGCTCCGAGGAAGCGGGCTTGCGGAGAGAAAGGCGTTTTGCATGTTCTTCACCTGGGAGGATGATATTGAGAATCGGTGTGTAATGAATGTAATGCATTGGAAAGCGTCATTTGGACCTAGAGCTCTGGTGCCGGACAATAACCGCATCTATGGGACCAGTGTCTCTCCTGAAGATAAAATTGAGGCACCAGGCTCAAGTGAACGGGGGCGTGGACCACCCTGGAATCTTGTTACTTATTCCAAAGTTCTAAGTTCTGTCTGTCGAAGACTTGCTAGACCCGAGTGCCTGACCTTTCCGTTCTGACTCTGCCGCCGTGAACAATGAGGTTCACAGAGAGGCCATGAAAGAGCGGTGGGCGTTGTGGTTGACACGTGCCAAGCCACTAAGCCTGGTCCAAAGGAAACTTGAATCCCACAGCACCTTAATTATCTTGATTAGCATGCTGGAACAGACCGCGGCACTGATCGATTATTGGCACCTATTGGTGGCTACGGTCTTTTCGCTGAAAGATAACCAGTCGAACAGACCCCTGTCTTGCGCTAGAAACAACCAGACTTAGAAAATATAGATCAGCTCCTGCGTCAAGAAACGAGGCCGAAATAGTGGCTAAAATTTGCTCAATGGCTAGGCAAGTGGGTACCCACGAAATGGAAAAATAAGAAGACACAGACATTGGCGGAGGACAGAACTTGGACAGCCAACACGCAAGCACGTCGACTTTGTCAGCGCTTAAAACTTGAAGTATTGATAATTCATGCGCGTTTCTGACTCGTGTTCCGACGGTTGGCGTCCGAGGGCCAACACACTGAGAGACAGATCGGCGCTAGAACCGTAGTTCTATGAATCCAAGCGTGTCGAATCGACTCCTTGTGTCCAGGATAGACCTCCTCTCCGTCGGATTCAGGCGATTGTTGATGCTCAGTATTCGAAGGTTCTTGTAATGCGGCGATGGTTTGAGACCGAGAATGCAGGTCTCTGCGTCAGATAACGAAATAGAGGGAGGCCCATGTGGCAGGCGGACGCAGACGAGCATGTGCTACGCGGCTAGAGATAGGTCTCCTTGTTCTCATCGGAGTCTGTTAAAGGAGGAGAATAAAGAAGGACGGAATTTCATGTCGCATGACCATGCAGGGCGAAGAGCTTGGTCGAAGGATTGGCGTCCAGATATTTGCACAGGGAGTAGATCCGTCGGAGAATGGCTTCCTTTCGAAAGACGGCCGTTGTGTGAGTGGAACGATGGTTTGAGAGAATGTCGTTTTTATCGTCACTTGATGACCTTCCGGGTTCTTGATCAAGAGAGGAAGCTCGGGCATATCGAAAGAACAAATGAGCGAGCGCGCATGGGTATCGACACGCTGGCGGGCTTGATCTTGCTGATGAGAATGAGAAACGAAGTAGAGGACCATTTTTGAGCCGAGGACGTCCGAAGATTTGGGGTGACGGGGTAGACCAAATCGCCCGAACGGCCACGGGTAATAGTAAGAGTTAAAGTGTGGACTAGATCCACGCTTGAGGCCGTCGAGTTGAGATAATGGCGTTTAATGTCCTATAGTATGCTTATCTGGAAGCGGCGTTGATAGGCTCTGGCACACTTTTTTAGAGAAGCCATGTATTTGTTGGGTCGGCTGATGAGCAGTAGCATCGAGGGCTGAATGTATGCTCATTCAATTTTTTGGGACAAAGCAATTATATAGAGGCACACGTACACGTAGTTGAGATAATTCAACTGCATCGCTGGGGTCTCCACTTCTGGACCGATGGTGTTGTAAGTGGCTGAGCCTTGGATTGAAGACGTCTCTTGTGAAGCAAATAGATGGATGCGCCACGCCACGCCATGCGATGTCGGACGTTGACTGCAAAATAACATGACAATCAGTAAATAATGTCCAGAGAATGATGTAGAGATAACCAGAGGTTCCACTCACCTGAGAGTTACATTGCTCGATCCCTCTTTTACCGAGAGAGGACATACAGTATTCCACTGTACAAAACAACATGAGATCTAAACGGAGATATGAAAATGACAACAATTACCTCGTCTAGAGGAGCCATAACGACCGTTTATGCAGTGGCGCACAAAATAAGGATAGAGGTTGACTGGAAAATTCACTAGCGATGTTCCTTGTTAGCATCGGAGCGGACTAGAGTGCCCCAAGAGTGCCCAGTCGGGAAAAAGCGTAGATGAAGCTTATCGACAAACATCTTCCCCGTGGCCTCGACCCAACAATGAATTGCTGATAATCTTGAACTAGGTACCGGCGGCATCGAAATAGGCAACATACTGACTATTTTGCGAATCTAAATTGCGTGATGCCAAATCCTGAGGTCCTATCAATTCCTCGATCCCTAGAGTAATGCGGGTTGTACGGGTTGGCATTGCGAAAGGCTCTTACGGCCAACTATAGTAGATAGATCTAGTAAGGGCACAGTAAGTAAAGTAAGACTAAATGCAAGAGCATATAATTTACTGTGAAATGGAAAACTTCGGGCTAAAACTGGATGATGAAAACTTGCACGGATAGCATTTGCTGTCGCCAGGGAATAGAAGTTCTGCGCATGGATATATGCGCGCGAGACGAGATAGAATGCAACTATATGCTGAGTATCAACATCCAAAGGAATAATATCAAAGAAATGCCTACCCACTGCCGGGCTCTAAGACAAGTGTCACAGTCAGGGTTGGTGAGACGTTCGCCTTGAAAGAAATAAGCGTCGCTGAGGATCCTGAAAGATCCGACTTTACAGTGAACGCTTGATCTCCTTCCTGACGCTCAAATTAGGAGTGCCGCTAGGTAATAGGTTCGTTGACCAACAGAACGATGAACTGCACTTACATGCGATACGCTAATGAGTCTTCCACTTTCAGACCATGGATCCGCTTCTCACTGGCTTTCTGCTGACCGGAGTAGGCGCCGCCTCTCGGGTTCAAAGCCTGTCAGATCCCTCTCGACATGAACCTCGATTCTTGACGTTGTGCACTTTCGCTCGCCATTGTCCACATTTTCGATTCCTGATGACATATTGATCAGCGATGTGGTGCCGTGGCCACCGCCAGGACCAGAATGAAGGGCGTGGAGACTCTACTGACCTCGTTAAATAATGCACCATCGATAAACCCCGCGGTAATCAATTGGCAGGCTGAACGCTAGTGAGACGCCTCACGGCGGGAAGTGTCGGATGAGAACGTGAAAGCTCCTGTCTGGAAGCGACTCGGCAGCAAGAAGGTCGAATCTGGTTTTTGGAAGAAAAGATGCAATTGGGTTATTCTCGGGCTCATCTTCAACTAGGATGTGGCCTTGGTAGTCGAAGAAAAGGTGATTATCTGCGCCTTGTTGTGATCCCTCGATGACAAACATCCAAACAAGGCTACAAATTACCACGTGAAACAGCGACGACAACATTCTTGCTTTAAGCTTACCACATTACGACCCTCTTTAAATCTCCCTTTTGGTGACTTTACGCTTCATGCTTTAACAAATAGCTTTCGCTGACATCGTTGGATAGCGGATCGCTCAGCAGAGCAGGGCCCCAAGATATTGGTCGAGGAGAAGATATCACGACGAAGTTTGTTATGGACCACACACGCCTAGGTGAGCCATAAAATCTGCGTGGGTGTCGTTGCTCTTCGTCGGAAGCTTCAATATTCTTCATTTTCATTATTTGGATAGTGGCGAGCCTTTGCAGTTGTCGTCGTTTTCCTTTCGATTCGGGACGAATGCGGATGAAAGTGCAACAGCGCATTCATGTTGAAGAAACACTTCACCACGACGATTACGCTGAAGTTTCAATAGTGGCTCGGGACTGACTTTTGCGATGGTAGGGCCATTTCCTCCTAGAATCTATATCGTCTAGTTGTCAAGATCTCGTTGCGATTCCACCCCTCAAAAACTCACGACACAATCTCGACTTCACAGATTGGCGGTGTCCACCACACCCGATTGTGACCGCGCGACTGTGCAACATATGTGCAAATTCTAAAGTGGTAATTGGATACACACCCAATCCTGAGGTGCGTATAGGACACCCTTCTACCAATTTCTTTCTTTTCTGCAACATCCCTCGAAATCTACGACGCCACAAACATTCTATTCGCCTTTATTTTTGCGAGGAAGTGCGAATGCTAACGTAACATTGGACTTGATAACAGGCCCCATTTAACGTTCATAGGATGGCACTTACTGGCAAGGAACTCGGTACAGATGTTGGGCAATGGCTGGACCAAGTGTCGCCGCTGGCGCTATTAGGTATGTTCTTTCGTCGGTCCTTGCTTTCGTATTTTCCCTTCTTTCTTTCTTCTGCATGCTAGCAGATCCTTTACATATTTTGTGCTTTATTTCCGCCGAAGGTCGTCGAACCGCTCAGTATTTGATCCAATACCGCCCTGATTGGCCACGTTGGCGATGGTTAATTTTGGTGCTTGAGATCGAGTTTAGCCCTTTCATTTTCCATTGGATAACGTCTTGATGTTCGGTCGAGATTGTCGAGTCTTCATCCCTTAACTAGACGAATGCCTTTTCATTTTCTCCCTTCTACAGAACCCTCGTCAACAGTTTCCTAGGATTGCGGCTTAGCAGTCTCCGTTGCCATCGGCAGCACGCACTATCGTACGGAAGTTTACGCTTCCTCCCATGGCGGAGCCGGCACGGGCCGGTCGCCCAGAAGATGGCATACAACGGCCTGGGGCGATCGCCCCGTCCTTCTGTTGCTCGGCATTAGGTTGGGCATCGAAGGAGTGAATCCGACTCATTATGAGACCATTACGGTGTGTTTCATAGTTTTGAAGATTCAGAGCTATGATATTTATTACGACCTTGCACAGCAATTGTATACATTCCCGCAATATGTAGGCATCGCTGGCGGTAGGCCAATCCCTTCCTACTACTTCGTCGGGTCGCAGGCAGACAGTCCGTTCTACCTCGATCCGCACAATACCTGGTCTGCAATTCCTCTACGGCCGCCACCTCCACAGGCGATCCTCGAGGATCGTCGAGCTGATGTACGAACCATTTTTCGTTGACGCCGACGTTCTCTTCCTTCCTCTCCTTCTCTCGTTCTCGGTCGGGGTCCGGACCTGAATCAACTTCTGCGTAACTCTCATCACCCGCACCAACAAACGCCATCTGTGCTCTCTTTGATTGCACGGCGGTGCCAGCAATAACACTACCCATCGAACGGCGACACCAACACTCCAATGTACACGGACACCAACATCACCCTCCCCAGTCCGGACAGGCTCCTCTAATTTCTCATACCACGCTCCTGTCTCGCCCTCGCCTCTTCAACATCAATTCTCCAACTCAAATGCTGACTCGAGCGGCGACACCTTGTTCGACCGGTCGTACGAGTACCAGTATTCTGTGGAGAAGTACTCGGGCTAAGCTTCCACCAAGCATTCACACTCAAGGTCTCTACCACCTCATATCCAGGACCGGGTAGTTACGGAAGATGGCGGTCCTCATCAGCGAGCCAGACCGCATTGTCGCCGTCGAACTCAGAGATGGACCATCGCGAGTTGGGCATGTTTGGCGGATCTGGCTCGAGAGGCAGCACGAACAATAGCTTCAGTGCGAGTAACAGCAACTCTACTAATAACAGCTTCGATATGAATGCTCGTGTGGGCGAAAGTGGCAGTGGTCTGGACCCGGTACAGATGCACTATTGCGCGGCGTACAGTGCTGCCGATCTCAAGACGTTCCATCGCGAGAGAGTTCGGAAGATGCCACTGAGTGGGCTTGATCCCAGTATGCTGATTGGGTTCTTGTATTCCGACGAAGCAGATTGGTGGGATTTCAAGAGAAGAGTCGGAGAGGTGAGCTGCTGTATCGATTCTGTGTTTTCTTTCCTCTCCTTTTCTGCGTACGTTTCTGATGGATTTTTTCTCTTCCTAGCTTCCACGTACGATATTTCCGTGCAGGAGGAGCTGCCCATGTGGCCCTGAGAGTTGGACGACAACATAGGCTTGGAGTCAAATCTCGGAGCCAGAAGACAATAACCTTAATAAGGATGGTGTTGAGGTCGATGGCCGAGGCGAAGGCGACGATTCGGAGAACGAGGACAATGAAGATGATGGCGACGGCGACAACGAGCAATTCTTCGATACCCAGTCGAGCGGTGCAGGCAGTGGCCAGGAGCGCAGCGAGCGAGGGAGGAGTGACGTGGACATGGAGGAGGATATGGTGGATCCGGTTACTCCTGGCCCGGGTTCGAAGTTTGATGTACCCCCCTGAGATAAACGTAGCCCGAAAGGGCCAAGAGGACAAGGGAATTGAGCTCAGACCGGAAGACGGAGAAGGTTTCGAAGATGAAGGTGACGATACAGAGGACGACTGGGTTGATCCATCGCTGCCGACGCCGACGTTGTCTGGACCTTCGACTTTGTTGAAGGATCATCGACCACTGCCGCCTCAACCAACACCGGTGTAGACGAAGGAGCTATCGCCATCGCCTCTTTCCTCCTCCAACTTTCCGCCGCTCGCAAAGGGCAAACCGTCCTCATTGTCCAAACATGCATCAAGTTCAGGAAGTGGCAAGAGATCGAAGAGGACCCACAAACAGATACCCATTCCTGTTCTGCTGTCCGCCTTCCTCCCACTACCAGCAGCAACACCAAGAACACTACCCTTTTCCCGGTTGCTCCGGCAGACGACGGGGCGGATTCACCTCATGGAGAGAAGAACTGGTCGAGAAGCTCGTCCACGAAGGATGACGTCAACGTAGGAGGCAAGAGAATGCACACTGCGCGGGCCCGTGATGGCGGACGGACGCTAAGCATTGGGGTAGAGGGCATCTTGACAGATGATTAACTTGTATGAAATCCGCGTCTGGTGTTCGCGCTGGCCGTGGTGTATGTCTGTATTTCTTTCCGTTGCGGTGGGTAGGACTGAAGCGGTATATCCGCATGCCATTTTATTCTCTCCTTCGTTTCTGTTCTCTTGTTCTTTTCTGTCCATATTTTCAATCCTTTTGTATGCTCAACACCGCTTCCGTCCTGACGTCTCAAGATCTCGCCTGCCTACTTCTTCTCGTTGATCCTATCTGATCTTTATGTACATTATGTAAGTCGTTCGTAGGCAGTTTTCGCGGGAATGTACGGACGTGTCTACTGCTATTTTTTCTCTACTCATATCGAGATTTTTGTTCTAGCTCTTAGATTGTCTTGGCAAACAACAGCGGGCACGGCTAAGCCGGGCCGATAACTGGTCCGCCCTCCTCTCCTCAGTTCAACTCCAGGCCTCATTAATCATTGCTTAAGCTTTAAGGCCTCAGCAGAGATTTGACATCGAAGGCGGGTTATCCCTCTAATTTTCTTGGCCGAGATACGTTTGTTTCTTTGCTTATCAGCCAGAAGTCTAAATTCAAGGAGGTTATGAACATATTGACTAATTAGTTGCAGGACGTCGTCTTACGCCATCTTCTCCTAAAAGCACACACTTCGGATGGCCTTCCAGCATTTGGCTGCCTCGAGCCTTGTTTAAAAGGCGGGAAGATGTCTATCGCCTGAATGTGTCTTCCTCAACCCGACTCTCTCTTATCAGAGACTGCGCGATGAGGATCTCAAGTCTCGGTCTCTGCGTGCTTTTGCCTGTTGTTACTGCATATTCCAACCAAGTGCCACTTGGTGAATATCTCCCAGAAACGACGCAATCACCAGACTACTACCAGTTCAAATGGCCCATCCGGAGAGTCGCTATCATTGGTGCGGGCGTTGGGTGAGTTCTTGTTGTTCATGCTCAACTTGCTCTCCGTGACGGAACTGGCGACAGAGGTCTCATCGCGTATCGCGAGCTCACTGAGACGGGATACGACGTACACTTGTATGAACGTGATGATTCGCCTGGCGGAAACTGGCACTACTCAGAAGAAACACCCGTCGACACCCCAATCCCGAGCGTTGATGTTACGATTGGCGATTATGTGCCGTCGCTCCCGCCAAGAGGTGCTGCCCTTCCGTATGTTGAGGAGTACGACGACCCTGTGGAGAATGAAAGCCGAAAGCGAGCTCATCGAGCACCGAAGCCTATCTGGGATAGTTTGACTTCTAACGCTCCTGCGGTGTGTTCCTTCAATACTGCGAATTAATTATTTCTCATGGGTTCCGTTTAGCCTGTCCAACAAATCCGCGAGCTCCCTTGGCCTGCTGGAACGCCTTGGGGTGCGTTCATTTTATTCCCGCGTGAATTTGCTGAGAACCTGCTGATAGTCCGCCCTTCCAGCTCTTCCTAACCGCAAATTACAGCGATATCTGCGCGCTTTTGCTTCGTGGCATGGCCTGAACAATAACGACAACAATCCGAATGTCTCGTATAACACACGCGTCGAGTTGATAGAGAAGCGCTACGATGCCGACGGCAAGGAGGCAGGTTGGTCGCTGACCCTCAAGGAGCTTATAAGCACCAATAACAACAAGCTCCGGGCGACTTGGGTTAACGAGGTGATCTAACCTTGTCGCCCTCTTGAACGGTGTGCTCATGGCATTATTTCAGGACTTTGACGCCGTCGTGATCGCTACTGGACGATACAATGCTCCGAACGTGCCCAAGATACCGGGTCTGAAGGAATTGGCAGAACGTTTTCCTGAGTATCTCGTTCATTCTCGCCAATACCGTGTACCAGAACCGTACCAAGATCAGACTGTCCTCATTGTCGGAGCAGGAACGAGCGGTGGCGAGATTGCTCGCGACATTATCAAGCATGCGAAGAAGGTGTACCAATCGATCCGTCCGGAGACTTGTAAGCTGTCGACCTCGCTTTCTTGGTTCTTGATGGATGGTTGACGTGAATCTAGTCCCAATTCCTGAACGCCCTCAAGGCATATTCCTGAGTCGTATCCCTCACAATGTCAGCATTGTTGGAGAGATCAAACAGTTTATCACGAAGGGTTCGCAGCTCAGTGAAGGCCTCGTTGAGCTTTCGAATGGCACCGTACGTGTTCCCGAGATCTCATCCCCGTACGATTCAGCCATGGTGCCCCTCACAGGTTCTTACTGGAATAGATCGAATAATCTTCGCGACCGGTTATCGCTACACATACCCCTTCCTACCTCAATACCATAACTCGTCCCTTGGAATAAATGACCACGCCGCGCCGGGTGAAGCCCAACCAATCGTGACCGATGGTACCCACCTGCGCTCTCTATATCTCGACGCGTTCTACATCCCCGATCCCACTCTCACGTTTATCAACGGTACGCCTTGACCAGTCTTTCTGATGGCTCCGAGAGCTTGCCTGACGTGATGAACAGCTAATTTTGGGATGCAATCCTTCACCTACGCCGAGTTTCTGTCCTTGGCCATCGCGAAGATTTGGAGCGGCAAGGCCGACTTCCCATCTACGGCCACGCTCTGGAAGAAGTACGCCGAGGTGTACAAGGAGCGGAGAGGATATGGCCGGCACTTCCAATTTCTAGGTGCTGTGAGGACGCGGGGTATGTAGACCGCAACTGCCACAGACTGCGCTGATTGAGCGACTGGCTGGTATACAGAAGGCCTTCGTTTCTTCCAAGGCTGGCTCAACGACGCCGCTGTCAAGTATGGCGGTAAACAGGTCAGTCACAATTATGAGTGACTGCTGCGATACATCCTGACTCTTCCGCCTACTCTAATTTTAGATCGACGGTCTACCCAAAGAGTACGTGGCAGTCCTGCTTCGCTGTATAATGGTTCTGATATCTCCCTGCAGCACCGCCGAAGTCAGTGCTGTATGGATTAGAGCACGTTTTGGCGCCAATGGTAACTACGGCATAAATGCCGTTGACGTTGGGCGCCTCTCCGCAGCCGGCTTCAATACGACCGGCTTCGAGGACGTTTCGATTGATGGGACGGAAAGTTGGGCACAGGATCTCGTGTACAATGACTACTGGTAGGCTGATAGTGGTGTACATACATGTAGTTTGTTTTTTTCCCTATTACGGATACAAAAGAACGAGACGAGATACGAGTAACTGGTTCCCTACTTGATTAAGGTATTCCGTGGTTATAACGGCTAAGCTAGCGTAAGTAGATAAGAAAATGAAAGATTTCTTTCTTCAAAGATGTTCTGAAAGCGGGAGGACTATTGTTCCAATGTCGAGCATTCAAGGGATTAGAGGGGTGTGAACGAAAGGCATAAAGTTAGTAGGGGGCCAGTTTCTGGACAGTTTTACCGATTATTATGAGGCGCAGATCTCTTCTAGTTGCGTTCTGACTTCTGTCATGTTCGGGCGCTCTGAGGGATCGAAAGACCAGCATCGATCAAGCAGGTATTTCACCCGCGGGTCAAACGCCAGACACAGGTCACCCGCAGTGCCTGCGGGTGTGATGCCGTTCTGCATGTCCTTGATCACTTGCGCATCGCGTATGCGGTGCTCATAAGGTATGCGGCTGGTGAGAAGCTTCGCGTCGAGGCATATTAGGATGACTGCTGCGAGACAATTAGGAACGGCGTACTAACCTCAAATGCAGTGCATCCGAACGACCAGACATCAGATGTCGTCCTGGCAGGCCCCTCCTCCTCCAGGTATTCAGGTGCTTGCCACCTTAGAGGACCTACGTCTTGGTTAGAAAGGGTGAATCCTGTGGGTCGGCCAAGATCTTCGACCAGTTGCGAGAGTCCAAAATCGCAGATAGCGGCTCGGCCTTCGTCCGTGATGAGAACATTGTTCTGCTATGCTTTAGTGACTTGAAGGAATGAAACAAAAGGAGATGTCCCACCCCTTTCAAGTCAGCGTGGACGATGGGAGGCTTGTGTGTGTGGAGATACTCCAAACCGCGAGCGACGTCGAGTATCTGGTTGCACCGCGGGTCTCGGCAACGGGCGCCTAATTTAGAAATCACGAGGTACTCACGAGCCGCACTCTATCTGCCTCCGGATTCTTCTTCGACAGATACTCCGCAGCGCTGCCGTTCTCATACCATTGCATGACCATTGCGGGTCTGCCAGACATATGGTAGGAGGTCCCAAATAGCTTGATGATGTTGGGGTGCTCGAGGCGATGCCAGACATACACCTCGCGATTTAGGCGCTACGACCGATATTAGAGCAAAATTAATGAGGGGCACCGATTACCTCACCTTTCGTGCCCGAAGGCCGTCTTGATCCTTCTTCGTGAGGATGCGAAGCAATTTGATGGCTACCTGGGTCCAACAAAGTGTGGGTCGGCGCCATTCGGACAGAACAACGATCAGAACGTACCACCACCACCTTCTCTTCGCCATCCTCGGACTCCCTCTTGTACCAATCTCCCTTATAAATATCCGAAAGACCGCCCTGCGCTACCGCGTACGGCGATACGGTAGTCACATACTTGGTCAAGTCAACGACACCGGCGATCGGCGAGCTGAGGGTAGATGCAGGTGTCGCAGGTGACTGGGACTGAGGAGTCGCAGATTCAGACGCCGGTGGCGGAGACGGAGACGTAACCCTAATCTTGGGGCGAACTTCGATACGCAGGTTTGGCGCCGAAAGCCGAGTAGAGACGGATTGTTGACTGCGGTATGGGCGGTGGTACTGCATTGGACCATAGTCACTCTGAACATCCTGCTGCAGGCCCTCAGGCGAGGTCACAATGGTCAGCGCCCTCGCCCTCGATCTTAGGACAGGCCGGGGATGAGGAGAATGGAGTGCTAACATCCGCCCGATGCTCGCTTCGAGGTCCTCGGACACACCACCCTCATCGACGACCGGAGACTCTATAGGCATCTGGGCGGAAGGTGGTAGACGGGTGTCGCTAGTCCCAGAGGCGTCTCAAATATATATCCTAGGAACTAAGTTGAAGTAAGTGGAGGGGAGGATAGGGTCTCTTTCCGCCGTGCAGCTTTTGTGCTAATCGCCTTCCCACGCATGCATAGGTCCAAGATAGGAGGACGGCCCTGCATGTGCACAGCCCAGTCGCATGGGCGTTCGAATCTACGTAACTTGTCAGTTATGTCAACGCCGACGTCAGGTGGTCAATAGCAATTATTTTCGAGGCAGTAAAAAGGTGAACCGTGAAGTGCACACTGATTCACTGAAGAACCCAACACCCTCTTGGAACCCAAGATCACAGAGCCAGTACTCTGGGCACTGCACAGATATTCATTGGAACATGAGATGTGGAGGAAGGTCATCCGGGGGCCAAGATCAAGGATTCTCCGGTCCGACCGCGTGGGTTCCACATGATCCAAATCCTTGTAATAGGTGTGTGTAATGGAAAGTTCGCGGGAGGTGACCGTTCAATGACCATGTCATGGTCAGAAGCTCGAAAATATTAGTGGAAACTTTGGCACGGCCGGAGGAAGACTCAAGCGCTTTCAATTCTTACGTGGTTTTTAAGTCGAGAAACTCCTTTCGACGTCGGTGGGCCTCACCGCCGCTAGCGTCTGGTCAAAATCAGATCCGCGGCAGTGTATTTAAATCAAAGTTCTGGTATCCCTAGCTAATATCAACCTGAAGGAAGTGCATAGTAGAACACCAAAGGCTGTCACGATGTACCATGCCTAGAAGAAGTCCGCAAATCCCGAGCTTAGACGTTGACGTTGATGGGCGAGCAGCCAATGGCGACGACACCGTCTACACGTTTTTTTGTAAATCGACTTGGGATGGTAATAGGGACAATAAGACTTACTGAAGCTGTTGTTACTGCAGCACACAGGTTGGCTTCCGCTGGATCCATCCGCCAAGTTAGCCGTGAGCCAAATACAAAGAGACGAGTTCAATCACCATGAAGCGCCGCTACCGAGTCCAATGGCGGTGATAGGGCTACATTGCGCACCGACGTACGCTCCGACTGAGTCAACAGCTACACCAACGAGGGCGGCGAGAATATTAGCATCCTTCGACTCCTTCTTGTGGAGTGAGTTGCCTAAGTGCGGAGAGAAATCAACCAATTGCTAAGAGATAAGAGGACGCAAGAGCGCACAGCATTGAACGGGGCCAGTGTTGCAGGAGTTGTGGATACCGCCCTCCGAACCCCCAGGAGCAGGGGAAGCAGCAACGAAGGCAGCCATAGCGGCAACAGTGAAGAGAGCAATCTTGGAGAACATTGTCGAATAAAGGCTGCGCTGAAGCTGGGTAGCTGAAGGCGGTCGAAGTCGGGTAGTTGACTCAGGAGCCTGCTCTGAAAACCTTAGGTCTTTTATACGTTTTTCGAGGGTCGTCGGGAGCTAACTCTGCCTTGTTTTCTCAAGCGCCGATGGGCTGCCGTAAACTGTCAGCGGAAGAACATGCTAGAAGCTCGTACTCGAGGCTTCGACGCCCGAATAACATAATTAATTGTCGTGTTGACGGGATGTTGGTTTAAACTAAGTAAGAGTCGAATGATATTATAGTAAGCGCTCTAAGCGACTCGGACTTGGCCGGGCAAGCGCCCGCGCGTTTGGGTCTTCGCTCGAGGTTCAGAGGATTGAGCCGCCGACAAGGAGATATTTTTCAAGCTAAAAACAGTACGTTCTACGAGAAATAAGTCGCCACGTCGCCGTTGGGTGGCACTTTTGGAACGAGACAATGGACAACCACAAATGAGCTACCTAATTTAGTTGGGTAGGCCGCCCAAACGGCGATCAACCCATTCCTGCTCGAAGTTAAGGTGACCTTGAACCTGCGTGAGTGCAATTCAAATTGAATTTGAAGGTGGGTGACACGATTAGGGGTGCAGTAGACGGTGAAGGGTGAAGATCAGCCAGAATCCCTTTTGAGGAACTTTTTCGTAGGCTGGGGTCATCGTGAGCACCTAGAGAAATATTATAGTAAAGGTGAAATTAGGCCTTTATCGCGTTATGAAAATAGGACATTTTGAAGGGTCTCAACGGACTAAGCCTTCTATCATGATAGTAAAAAAAGCGGAGAACATATGGACCTCTATCATATACATACCCTGTATCTAAGGTGTCGATGGACGGTGCCTTCATTATAGGCGTGAAAATACGACCTGGTACATGCTAAATCGGGAAAGCAAGCTACCAAAAATAGTGAGGCACCCCACACTTGGATGATCCAGCAGTCACCAGTCGATCATGGGATCTCTCCAGATAGGGTGATAAGAGTACCCTCTTGATCAAGTAGATTTCTTGCGACTCCCAGACTCCCAGACCCCACTTTCCGCCTACATCAAGCATGGCATCGGCTGGCATCGCCTATGCATCAGCGTTGAACGTTGAGGACGCAATTAACGGGGCTGTCCCTTTTGCACGTTCATATGGTCTTAATGAGAGATATGCGGATCTGCAGCTCTGAATGTATTCGTGTTAGGGGCTTGACGCGCTGACGCGTCACGATCACCTGACCGTGTCCGCACGACCGCCCCTCATTTGCAACATCGAACATGCTACCGCCGTCACAGCACCATTGCCAAAAGCTACCACAGCTATGTCAAATGCGCAAGTGACTCAAGATCGAAGGTACAACATGCGTCCAAGGATTCAGGAAGCTGGGATTATCAGTCCACATCTCCCACTAAGAAGTCAACAGCTCTCAGGTTGCCTAGACCACACCCAATGCCTCTGTAGAGGACTCGCTGTATGAATCCCGAGGCGATCGGATTGTAGGGTCTGGGGCAGCTGCCAGAGGCACTGGTGAGTTGTCCTCAGCTCTGGGATGTGCAATCCGGATGTCGCCTCAGCCAGTAGTAGTGCCAACACCGTCAAACGTAATCCTGTATCACTCCCTGTATCGTCAAACAGTGAGTCGCTTTCTTATTATCTCCCAAATCACGCGGTGAACTGACACCACGACAACCGTTCAGAAACTGGTACACCATTTCTTTCCAGCGGGTGAACTAGTTCGTCCAACAACTACCGGAGACGTTCTTATGACCCAACGTTAGACCACCTTGCTCTCGTTGTCTCGCCTGCGACTAAGAAGGCAACGTTGAAAGCAGTCAAGAAGTCGGCAATTCCTATGATACTCAAGAACTTTGTGCTGGACCTCATTCTTCGTCGATCTGGCCTGGGGTTCTCGAACAGGAAGGCCTGTCAAAGTGCCCTGAAGATTTGGGCGAGCTTTGTATGCGAGTTTGATGTTCGACAAGTTTCGTATGGTATGTCTTTTGACTATCCTGTTCTCCTGGCGTTCCTTGAGCAAACACATGCGAAGCACTATACTACGGACGATATCAACCACTGGTGTGGGAACCGATTTTATGTGCGGTCAAAAAGGCGTGATGGGGGTGTTAAACTTTATATACACAATTTTTTTGTGTCAATAGAGTTCAAGTAAAGTTACAATAAAATCTTGCTTTCCCATGCTCATAATTTTCCAAAAATCATCACCTTTGAGGTAATTAGTAATGACTAAATTTACCTGTCCTTTTGTTGCTCTGTAAAAGACAATAAAAGCGCGGAATTTGGGACGACAAAAAGGATTGACATAAAGGATTCGGGGATACTATAAAAGGAATGCCCGAGCCCTTTATATCAAATTTTGCTCACAATTTAAGGCATCAATTACCTAACAATTATAGATGAACATAAAGTGTTGATAAAAAGGGTTCGGGCATTCCTTTTATAGTATCCCCGAATCCTTTATGTCAATCCTTTTTGTCGTCCCAAATTCCGCGCTTTTATTGTCTTTTACAGAGCAACAAAAGGACAGGTAAATTTAGTCATTACTAATTACCTCAAAGGTGATGATTTTTGGAAAATTATGAGCATGGGAAAGCAAGATTTTATTGTAACTTTACTTGAACTCTATTGACACAAAAAAATTGTGTATATAAAGTTTAACACCCCCATCACGCCTTTTTGACCGCACATAAAGTCGGTTCCCACACCAGTGAACGCATTCTTGGACGCGCTCTTGGCCGACACTGCCGACTTCTTTACTCGTGTCCAAGCCGACATTACTGGGAAAGTCACGGAATTCAATGCGACATTCCCACATCCGCCGATCCTGAAGGAAGCAAGGATAGTGTTTCAATGCCACAGGCATAAATGTCGAGAGATACGAACGTTCATTCCATTCCACGATGTTGTTGACCACTTCGTCGAGATCCATGCAGACGGAGGCTGGTTTGACGGCCACTCCGAGTCCTTGAAGCCCAAGATAGACAAAGAAATCTTCGAAGTGGGGAGCGATACTCTGAAGGTGCTTGGTCTAGCACAGGACATTTCTTACGAGGAGATTAGTCGGCTGGGTGAGTTTGTCTGTTGGTGTGGGCACCATCTATACCGCGGACCGATGCCTTTTGAAAAATTGGTGAGTTTCTCGGTACGTCAAATTATGACTTACACTTATATTCGGAACCCCTAGGTTTTCCATGTACACTCCGAGCGTCAGTGGTACAAACGAAAGAGGGACGAGGTCTGCTCAGATCGGTCAGGGCTACTTTCCTCCTGTAATACATGTTCTCATCTCTCCGCATTGCAGGGACAATGATGTACACACCCTCCTAGAAGATTCCCAGTGTCAAACGTCTGCGAGACCTTCTACGACGTGCATCTGACGAAGGAGAGTGTGACGAACAGCCCGCAGACGAACCAGAAGCGCATTCAGATAATTTCCCACTGTACGGTTGCCAGTGGTGCTTTAGACTGACCAAGTATATTGGATATTCACGGCTCCGGGATGACGAGACGGTAGATTATCATATGCGTGTTAGGTGAATGCTGGAGCGGTTTGCTTGCGGAAGTTCGTTGTTCACAGGACATCCATTGGTATAGACACGGAATGGACCGAGAGAGGGGGGATTATGTCCCTACAACTACCTTAGATGCTAGCTAGATGCGATTTGGGCCCATTTATTCTATTTGCAATTTTGGATTTAGTACTCTGCGTGTATTCATAAACCTATCATTGGGTACTTGTCGGACCCGAAGATGGTCACGATGTGCAGGACTTCCGTGTCCAATACCGGTGGAGGAAAGCCCGAGCATAAGAACTGTTGACTATGATTGGGTACTATGGTTGGTTGGTCAATACAACGAGAAGATACAGACGAAAGTCGCGGTTTGCGAAATCATGAGCGAGGAGTACTGGAAAGGGCGCCGATACGAATTGTATACGAACGACGTAAATCCTTCGGAACGATCTTGGAAAGGGTAAGTAGTAGTCTACTCTGTAAAATGACGTGAATGAGAGCGAGCGATAGGTGTAGCCAACAGGAGCCACGACGAAGAGCAAAATAATTAGGAGCGAGCACTGTGAAGGGAATCTTGGTTCAAAAATAGATCTGAGCAACCGCAATAGCCAATACATGTTCCGTCACAAGCAATTCGAAAGCCAGAAATACACCAAGTCGGGTAGTCAGGCAATAAACGAGACTCCGCGTTCAGTTTCTCGAGATCAAATTGCGAAGCGTAGTCCGTAGAATCCCAGATAGAGCACGGAAGATAGAAGACAGAGCAGCATTGAGAGTTGACGACGGGATCTAGGGCGAGAGCATATAGTCTAAGATGATCCGAAAGATGGACAAGAAATACCTGTCGCGGCAGTTGGGATAGAGCAATCTTCAGGGTACAGAGCCAGGAATCCGGGAGAGCATATCGGAGAGGAACTTCGAGAGAGAGAAAGAGGCGAGTTCGTTAGATGATCGTCAGAAGCGGTAGGCGAGCAGGTTGTAAGTCGATCCACAGGCGAAGGCGAGCGCATATATGCGCGTTTTTTGGAGTTTCGAGTCACTCTATGATGTGAAGCAGAACATAGCGTATCGGAAGAACCAGTTATATCCGCATCCAAGTCCGAAGTAGCGTATCCAGGAGGCGAAGAAAGATCCGTCACTGAGTTTTTCACCGAGTCGGCGAGCGACGCGTCGTCGGTCGGCGGTTCAACCTTGGGTTCTGGCTCTGGAATCGTTGGAGGCGTTCCGACGTCGATATCGTATTGATCTCTCGGGATTGAGATGCGCCAGCGCTTCGCGAGCTTGCGTCGTCGGTACCACCAGTTATGCACATTACGAGGGTCCAAATTGCGTGACTCCGCCCATGCACGGCGTGAGCTGTGCGTCGGGATGCGCCTATCAGCTTCCCATGCGGAGGTTAGTTCTTCGAAATGCACTCGATGCGTTGGCATGTATTGGGTGTCCTGGATGAAGGTTAGTCTCATGACGGCTCTTGAAACGCGTCGGTGGACGCAGACGTTCTCTATACTCACCGCATTTCCTTCCACCATTTCTGTTTTCAGAACGGGGTTCATGCAGGCGGAATTTTTACGAGAGGGTTGGGAGATTGTCAGTAATGATTGGATAGTGGCGAGAGTCAAGTATGAAAGGAGGGCACTCACAGCGGCGGGCCGGAACCCAACACCTATCAATGACGTCCTTAAAATGGTAAGTAGTTCCCACATTATCCCACTTTCGGCCAAAGACGTCCGACCTGAATCCCTTCAGGCTCGAGTAATTAGATACTGAAGGAGATCGTAGACGACTTGCGGAGAGCCATCGTTGTACTGAGCTCTTGTGTACGCTTCGGGCACCCGACCCCAAGTTGATTCTCAGGTTTTCGCTTGACTTGAACAGAATTTCCTGTGACCGTACATGTCAGTCTTGAGATCCAGCGCCAGGGAGACTTTGGGGAGAAAATCTGTAGCAGAGATCAGTATTATACATTATCGACATGTGCTGAATCGAAGGTATAAAGATATGCATTAGTGGCTTGGAAGAGTTGGGATTGGCTCATTACCAAAAGAACCGTCTACGCAGCCAGGGCACCGACCCTCTTCCTAACCTCTCTCACTCGCTCACTTCCGCGCCCTTTCATCTTCCCAAAGATAACCACTTTCCCCCGCTGTCCAGCCCGGCCCGACCTCCCAGCACGGTGCAAAAAGTCAATCATGTTCCGTGGCTCGTCCACAATGAAGACATGCTTGATCTCTGGGGTGAAGTCGAGACCGCGCGACAGGAGCGACGTGGTGACCATAACGTGCGCCTCGTTCTTGACGTCGCCCGTTGTGGCTTCATGAGCTGCTCGTGTGCGCAGAAAGCCGTCGAGGTGCTTGTTTGACCCGCGCCCGCGGTGTTCGCTCTGGCTTGTCATCGCCACGCTCTTGATACCCTGCTCGGCGAGGTATGCACTGAGCTCGACCACCTTTGTACTCTTGTTACAGAAGATAAGCACTTTCGACAAGGACCCCCTCTCGCCGGCGGAGTCCTCGGCCCAGATGCGACGGATGCGACGGAGGATGTCGGCGAACTTATTCCCGCCAGTCCAAGAGACATATTCGGTTTGAAGAGTTTTGGGCAAGTGGTGGAGACGTGGAGAGGCAAGTCGGACGAGCGAGGGATGGTGCTTCTCGAGGTAGGCGTTGAGTGAATTCGGGATGGTAGCGCTTGTGAGGAGGAGATTGAAAGGGTAATTGGTGGGTTCAGGTGTCGTGTGCGTCGAGGAGGGTGATCGGAGAGACGATGCGGAGACCAGAGGTACGGGTGCACCGCGGGCTTCGCTAATGTCGGCGAGCAGAGTGCGAGTTGTCTCCTGGAAGTCCGGGTCTAAAGGAGTCAAGAATTAGCAGAAGAAGAAAAAAAATGCAGACAGAAGTCGGCACGCACCAAAGAGAACATCGGCTTCATCAACCACGACCCACTCAACGTTCGCCAGCCCAAGTTCGGGTTTGCTCCTCCATTTCCCAATCCCAGGCATCTTGTCTCGCCCACGGCGAAGTTTCTTCTGATTTTCTTCGTTCTCCCCGATATCTTCCTCTCCTTCTTGGCCCTCCCTCCTGTCCCAGCCTCGTCCGCGCACCATCTCCAACACCTTCATTGGCGTCCCCACTAGCAAATCCACTGGATGACTCGATTTCGACACCTGAAATTCGCCCGTTGAGCCTTCGACGTCCTGGAACATGGAGGCCATCTTGCTCGACGTGGCATCCTTCTGCCCCTTCGTGTTCTTCACGTTCGACTGGCTTGCACACACCACTCTCAACTTCGTCTCGTGCAGCAGCGACTTCGCGAAACCTGACAGCTGTCGTGACAGTTCGTGCGTTGGTGCAAGGATGAGTCCACGAGGGTTGTACGGTCGCGTCGAGGAGGTTGGAGGTTGATCTTTTGACAACAGTTCGGCGAGCTTGATGTTTTGCAAGACAGGAAGCAGGTAGGCGATAGACTTTCCTGAGCCTGTCTCTGCTGCGAGCAAAACCTGCCGCCAGCCAGCAGCGTCATCTGACTCGAGAAGCCACTTCATGCTGAGAGACTGAATGGGGGTGGGTTTTGTGTCCGGACCGAGCATTTCCTTCAGCGACGAAACAAATCCGGGAAGAAGAGGTGGCGAGGTGAACGAAGTTGGGAGTTCGCGTTCAGAAACAAGGGCTTTTGACTTGCCTTTGCTGGAAGAAGAGGTCGAAATAGGGCTAGGAGGGTGGTAGAATTCGCCAGAGTCTTGCATTTCTTCGTAATTCTTGTTGGAACGAGCGTCTGAGCGGTGGTCCCGACTGGTTGATGGAAACAATGGCCGCGCCGTGCTGCCTTGGATGGCCTCTGAATGCACGTTTGGAGCGGTATGTCGTCGCCTCTCATCCCCGACCCTCGCAATCCGACTGCTGGGCACATCCTTGTTGTTACGAGGTGATTGCCCAGACTCCCTTGCCCTCAGAACTACAGGTCGACGACCCCGCTGCACAACAGGACTCATTCCTTTATGAGGGGCATCGTCGCGCGTAAACGAAGCTCGGGAAGCAACTTCAATCGTCCCCGACTTTTTGCTTTTCGGAGAGAGACTTTGTGCAAGTGTTGTCGCTGGTGAGTGGGTGAGTTTTCACGTCAGCTAAACGAAGTGGTCACTGACCGAACTTCGCATTCAAATACGTAGATGTGTGAAATAATTCCGTTCTACATGCTTTTCCAGTTGGATTTTTCGGTATTCGGCAGAGCATAAGTGAAGAAATGAATAGTTCCTGGTAGCAGGAGGTGGTTCGATCTTTCCTTACGTTCTCAAACCCCAAAAAGGACAAGATGTGTGGCAACGGCTTCCCATGAAAACAAGGTTTACCCCAGTCTGACAGAGCTTTTGACGTTCTTCGACATCCAAAACTCAAAAACCATCCCCCGAGTCTAGATCGCTGAAATGGGGCAGCCAGATCGCGCCAAAATGGCTCAAGACATGGCTGCTGCCGCCCGTCAAGTTTTTGGGCCCGACCTTGTCGTTGAAACAACCCCAACTGGTGTTCGCTTTCCGATGGGTTTAGGAATGGGTTCAGGAAAACCACGAACGAGAAGACCAGGACAGGGTTTCGTCGACGACTATCTAAAAAACCCCACGGAAGGAGACGCGTTCCTCCCAAATGCCACCAACGACTCGTTCTCGAGGTCGACACAGGCAGGTCTTCTGCGAGACAGAGCCGACGAACTCGTGAAAGCAAAAGACTACGGTAATGCGGTCAAAATGTATCTTTCGGCAGCAGAAAAACTCTGTCAGGCCTCTTTACCGACGCGACGAGTGCGCTCGAAGATTTACATGGATCTCGAGCTCGAATGGGACGCCCAAGACGTCATGGGCTGCCTCACTGAAGCCGGGGCTACTCTAGTGAAAATGGGCAAGTACGCAGAGGTGAGTCCTGTTCCATCTCGGCGTTTCGGTATCTCAGATTTCTAGGCCCTCTTTTGGCTCTGCGAAGCACTGGACACCCATAGAAATATGCGTTTCGTCACGCTCAAGGACAAAGTGGCTTTCGGTGAGTCGATGGATCCATCTTTCTCGCCGCCAGCTCATGTTCTTCAGATTGGTTCAACTCGCACGTCGGCACCAAGCAGCACTTCAAGCAGGTCTACACCACATACGACGCGATCGCCGAAGCTTATCTCAAGCTAGGAAACACCGGGGGTGCGACGTACTACCAGTGGCAAGCGAGCGTCAACTCGGAACCGGACAACATCCCCGCCGAGTTCCGGCCTGACGACCTTTCCGAGTTCAAGCGCGAGGGCCAGAAGAAGGTCCAGAAGGTGCTGACGCATCGCCACCCGGACCCCAAGTTGGCTGCGAGGCTTGAGATTGTGGATCCCAAATCTCAGGTACAGGGATCGTGGCGACGCGTCGAGATCAAGAATTCTGGCGCCTATTACGTCGCGTATGGGCGCCGCCGTGTTCGTGCATAAAGGTATGCCGTTAGTCCTTAGTCGAGCATCGGCTGATGGACGACAGGCTACCTCTAAGTCGCCGGAGGTGAAAAGTACCAGGATGGTCCTTACTACCGCGACTTTTGCCGGCTGAAGCTATCCAAGCCCGTCAAGTGGGAGGTGCTGCCCTCTGTTCCCATCCCCTCGAGTCGCTTGGTGTCGCTCACGACGTTTCGCATGGTGGTCGATTCGAATGACATCGCGTACTACTTCACTGGCTGTCTTGATCTATTCGCATACAACATCAAAACCCGCAAATGGGGCACGTTCCGGACGTCTTCGCATCCCTCTTGGACATATCCTCACAAGCAGATGCACGACCAGTGGCAGGACTCGGTAGTTCACTGCGTCAACGATAAGATTTACGTCTTTGGTGGAACGACTGGTGCTTCTAAGCTAGGCACTAATCTACTTCTCCAACTCAACCTCTCGACGCGCGTTTGGCGCAAACTCAGCGGCGAGCTTTTGCCAAAGGAGCCCTCTCATCTCTGTCCTGGTCCAAGGATCAACGCCTCCAGCTGGGTCTCGAAAGGGCAAGACAAAATATTCATCTTGTATGGTGACGCTAATCGAATGTCGGCGAAGCTGTCAGGACAGGAGCACGGTGCGATGACTACCTACGCGTACGACGACCTCTGGAGCTGGGATATTCGCGAGGAGCGCTGGACGAGGGAGAAAATCATCGGGAATGCGCCGTCGCCGCGTACGGAGATGGCCGCGGTGTACAACCCGGTCCTCGATAAGGTCTTCACGTTCGGCGGATACTCTCCCGTCGTTCCGACGGTCCATGTGGACAACAACAACGAGTGGTTCGGGTACTCGTACTATGCTGATACCTTCGTCTGCGATTTCCACCCGGAGAGCGCGTTCGTGGACAAGCAAAAGCCTGCTGCTGGTGGCTCCGTCTCGTCTGGTCGTCGACGACGAGGTGTGCCTGGGCACGGTAAGTCGGGAACCCGCGCGTCAGGACCTGACGCCAGCTCGCGGGGAATTGGTCTGGGGGGTACATCAACACCGAGTTCGTGCCGTCCCGCACGAAGAGCTTCTCGCGGAGCTTTGCTGACTTGTGGGAGCTGCGCCTGGATATTCTCTCGAAGAAGAGGCACGTACGGCTCGCGCGGGACCTTGGCAGCGGTGCTTCGCTTGTGGCTCGGCTGGTCCATGGAAGAAGTGTGGTGGCTCATGTGGTGGACGCGTGTTCTTCTGTGGGTCAGATTGCCTGAAGGATGGCTGGAAGGAGCATAAGCAAAACCATAATTGCAGGAAGGTATGAGTCAACCTCGAAATCGGCTTCGACGTCCTAAACGTTATTTATTGAATGAGGAAGCTAAGGTGTTACATACTGTATAAATATTGTGTTACTGCGCTGCATATTGGGAGACTTTATGTAAATAAGACGGTTTACGGCTATTTCTGACAGGTATTTCTTGCTTTATCTCTCAGCTCATCTTGGACTGTATGCTGTCATCCTAGATCCTATCGTTGACTCCCAACGCTGCTCCGTCTTCAACTCTAAATATTGCTTCGCGGTCGCGGGCCATCTCGGTTATTGCGCGACTACATGACTTGGTGCGTTTCTAGCTTTCGAATCGCTTGCCTGCTTGCTCAAATCTATTTTTAAAACAAAATTTCCTATATACTCACCCCTAACATTTCCTCTCTTCTTCGCTCCTTGCCTAAACTCTCGTCT
Organism: Cyclocybe aegerita; assembly: GCA_902728275.1. NCBI lineage: Eukaryota > Fungi > Basidiomycota > Agaricomycetes > Agaricales > Hemipholiotaceae > Cyclocybe > Cyclocybe aegerita. Next base: position 347,886 of record CACVBS010000040.1, on the reverse strand, counting down.
TAGTACTGGGTCTACCATTATATGCTTTCTATTAACGCACAATGTACTGCACCTTAGTCCTCAAGTGGAGGCTCGATTGCCCCCTTCCTCGACCTACTTCTCTCAGATTACCGGCTCTTTAACATCGGTCGCAATCAATAATCCCCAGCCATCCCATTTCCTTATGCAACTAGAACGACTCAACGACATCGAGCATATGTACCATTTCGTTCAAGTCGACTCTAGAGAGGACGGAGACTCTCGCTTAGTGTGTATGGTGAGCACAAGTATTGGCTAGTGGTCGACATAGTAGAATGACCGCCTCTGTGGAAACGTATTCGGTATTACTTCTCAGGTAGCTTGCTTAGAACCACCAGCACGGGACTACAGTAAAGCCGTTGAACTTCCATGCCGCTAGGGTATTACCGCTTACGCTCTTGCTGGGAAAGCCTGGGATGCACGAAGATCCGACGCCTTTGGTTATCCGCTGACCCAGTCTACCTCTCTGAATACTATAAAGCTGGTGCGAAGCTGGATGCGAGTGCACAGAGCCAAGACCCAACTGGATTGCCTCTGAATCTCTCTGAATCGCCTCTCAATAAGACCCCTCACTGGCACAACGTGCAAGCACCAATGAAGCCTACCTCTTCCATCACCCTCCTAGCCGTCTTTCTGACGTCGGCGGCGGCTGTTGCCTTCCCCAGCGCGGAGCATGCTCTCGAAAGTGCGGGGTATCTACTGATTGTCCCCATCTCTGATGTCGCGCAACTTTCCTAGGTGGCTGCCTCCCTCTTGGGGCCGCGTGCAATGGCCCGCTGCAATGCTGCGGCTTCCCAACGATTGGATGTTTTGGGCCCATAAGCTTCAACGGCCCGACATTCTGCAAGGTCGCAGGATCGTCTTAATTCAGAAATTGGTAGCATTATTGATGGTGTTGGTGAAGGAACGGCATGGTACAGGTAGTTCAGATGGAGTCAGCACGCGGCGTACATGCAGATAAATATGATACATAGATTATTCCTTAGATCAGAAAGGCCATAAATGGCTCTCAGTGCTCCCCAGAGCCGCGCAGGCTACGCAGTTAAAAGACGTACGGCCCCGTCGTCGCACTAGGAAATGGCCTCGCTCTTGCACTCATGCAAGTATGTACGTCCGAGTCGTTTGATAGTTTGTCTGTTGTTGCCAGTTCATACTGACATAACCTTCTCGTTCCCCATTTGTTTTTGTTCCTCGTTGTGGACTCGTCGAATCGCTACGTTACCCTTTGGTGGCCCGCGTCCGACCTCGACTCTGTAGGTCGGACAGGTGGTCTAGCCTTTTCCGGTCTGACTCGGGCGCTTATCCAACGCTTGTCTTCGAGGCGTCGACCAATGATCCTGGGTCAAATCTTCTAGAATTAACAGCTTCAAGGACCCACGATGCTGAAATATAGTATTTTATCATGATCAACAAGTAGGCGTCTGTGCATTCACACTCTGAATCTGCCGTCGAACGTAGGATACGAAAGCGGGTTGTGTCGACTGAAGGAAACAGAGTTGGACGGAAAAGAGACAATGTTGGATAGTCGACTGTTATTTTCCTGTCATTATACGAGACAGTTTATCTGTAGAGAGGGGTCGTCGCGACTCGTGTCGTGCTTGGCGTTGAAGATTTTTCGAGACGATTTCCCGGAACCTGACCTGTAATTGGAACTTAATCCAAATTTGAACGCCACGATGGCTCTTCCGTGTGCCCCTTGGCTTCTGAATAATGTCACATGGAAAGCTTCCAAATGAGTTCCTGACCTGAACGCTGGTGAGGGGGATGTTTAGCCGATATCTAAAAATAGCGGAAAGCCGGTAGCATTTTTAGTTGGTCGCGACTGTTATTTATTTCGCGACTTGATAAGATAGATTAGAGCGGGATGAGGCGCCATTCTTCCTCTTCTCGTTTGTGCATTATTCCTCAAATATTCGAACCCAGCTGAGAGCTCAAGAAATAGTGGTCTTAACATTCGACACAGGTCTTGCGAGTAGACTCGATTGCCTACAATGTCGCAACGAGGAACCGATCCGGTCATAATCAAGAGTCACTACCCACTCCGCTCCTGAGCTCCGGCTCAATCGTGCAGTGGCTTCCATTTTTTAAGGGGCCGCCAGCACGCAGTGCGCGCGACATACATAGATAAGGCGCGAGTCCGGCGGCCATTATGTTTTCTCTCCCCCGCCCTTCTCCTTCACTCGCGAACATGGACAGCTCGGCAGCTGCGCTGCTGATTGAGAGGCTACGGTCCACGACAATGGTAAATGTGCGTCTCTCCTTTTCCTATGTCTATAGCGCCTGGTTGGACTTCGGGATTCCGGTTAGATGTTCGACGGTGGGTCGCGTGATTACCTCGTCAGTCTCTGAGGCTCAGGATTGACTATTGGCGATTTAAAAGTGGCCGCTTGCGCAATGTTCGCTTGGGATTACTGCCTTACGATGGGGATGGAGATAGAATACGTCTGGCCCGGAAAATGGAACACGTTGAAGATCATCTATCTCGTCCAACGGTATATGCCTTTCATCGACACGTTCTATTTGGTCCTTTGGGGTGGGTTTTCTGACATCTCTAGAGCTCCTGACATTTAACTTACCTCTGTCCCTCCAGGCCAATTTGGGAGTAGCCTGAGCCCTTCGACGTGCCATAGAATAAATAATTGGGTTCGAGCGCTGACGTTGGTTGGTTTGGCGTCCTCTGAGAGTGCGTCTCCCTCCTTCTCCGACTCTAACAGAAGATCGTTGAATTATCGTAGTGATCCTCACGCTAAGAGCGTGGGCTGTCTGGAATCGCAACAAGGCTCTATCCATATTTCTCCCCATCGCCTTCGCCGCATGCTGGATTCCTCAAATAATTCTAACCGTTCGATTTGTGAACTCTCTGGGTTGTGAGTTCTATTTTTCATGGACATGGTTTCATTTCATCTGAAACAATTGGTTAGTCATCGATGCTCCCTCTCCTTTTCTGGGTTGCTTCATTGTCAAGGCGAACGACGACATAGTTTTTAACTGGGCTCTATTCATGCTATGGGACAGTCGTACGTGAATCTACGCATCGTTTGCGAACCCTATAATTTAACCTGAACCATCCGTGTAGTTGTCTTAATTCTTATGATAATACCGGCACTGAAAGCCTGTACGTTTGCTCTCCCCCTTTATGTGAGAGGGGAGCTCACATATTCTAGACCACTTCCGCGGCCATTCTGCACTGTATAGTACAGTTTATGCTGAAGGTATGCTCATCTCAAACTTTTCCTTGACCTCGACGTCCTCATGCTGTGCCTAGGGATCATGTATTATGTCTACCTTTTCTGTGGGTCCCTTCGCATGATCAATTAGAGCACAGTCGGCCTGACCCTTTTTGAAGTCCTCTCGCTTGCCAACATCATCCTCATTCGCCTTAAATCTGTGAGTCTTACATTCATGCCCGGACGTTCTCTTTTTTCTAAAAATGATAATCCGGCGCATAGATTGATGTTGGCTATCGGCTTGTGATGGTCACGCAAGTCCATTTCTTCGGTGGTATTGTTCTCGCACTAAATCAATTCAACTTCCAGGATGGAACGCTGTCTTCACTCTATGCTCACTAGCCGCGCGCTACTCCACATTCGCGTGCGCATCAACGAGGTTAGCCACATCGAAAAGGACGTCAATACTTCGGACAATGTCGTCTTCAAGCACTCCCTTACCACGCGGAGTAATAACCGAGGGTTGTAGATTGCAACCCTCAGAGCGTATAAACTGTTAAAGGAGCGCACTATGATGTAAGTATACCCTCTAATGGACGGAATCAGATTACTCGTTTGACAAATTGTCACAAGAGTTTCGTGCCAGCGCTTCTTTTCAACAATTCCTCAGGCCTTCCGCCGCAGTTCTCGTGGTCGGGCACCTGTTGGGTATAAGAGCCAAAATATCGCCCGTTCAGGTGTTCGGATGGTTCAACATCGCGTCAGTGTGGTCATTCGGTCAGTACATAGATTGAAAGAGGGGTGGAACATTCCTTGTTCTGATTGGCCTCGCGTTCTCGCTTTAATCTAGTGATCCATCAAAGTGTCGGTGGTCCTCTTGCACTTCCTTCTCTTCTCCTTTATGCAGTCTGCTATCGTCGGCGAGACTGAGTTCCTCGTTAGACATGTTCTAGACTTCGTTGTCGTGATAAACATGAAGAACTCACAATATTCAGTTGACGACGATTTGAAAGACCGAGCTGTCCGTGAGGACGGCATAACCGGTCCGGAATCCCTATCGTGAGAACATCCTGCTTATGTCGGATGGAATTTGGAACTCCGCCCTTCTGTCTCCAACCACCACGACGCGTCCTCCCTAAGTGACAGTGCCTCTCTTGAGAGCAGGGCTTACTTGAAAGTCGTTTTCAGGCTCAAGAAGCTATACATAGGCTCTCTTTTTATTTTGTCTGCCGATTGGGATCTTGGAAATGGCCTCGTTCTTGCGCTCATACAAGTATGTACGTCGTTTGATAGTTTATCTGTTGTTGCCAGTTCGTACTGACAGAACCTCAATGTTTTCTTCATCTTTGCTCATGGTCAACTTGAAACTTCCTCGATTTAATCACCGCGATGAACTGCACGGTCCACATGCAACGTCGAATCTTTGATTTTTGAACATCCAGTGCGCTCCTCCTTCGACGGCCGATGGCGACCCAGTGCGTGACGGCGGCAGTCCTGTTCGGTGCGGGAGACGTGGTGGCCCAGCAGGTAGTGGAGGGGAAGGGGAAGAACCATGATGTGAGTACTTTCTTTTTGAACAATTCCTTTGGGCTTCTGGAGGCGGGTTTGGTATGAAGGAGCGATCGACGGAATGTAGGGATGAGGTTGGGAAAGCGAGGTTTCGGTATATCGATGCCAAGTATGTCCTCTGGATGGAGCCTCTGGATGTAGCGATGGAGCTATGGAGAGAAAAATGAGATGTTGCAGCCCATGTGAGAGAAGTGGAGGGGGCGGAGATAAGCCCGTCGCACACGCCCTCTTGTGTCTACGCTCCAGGGCAGGGCCATTCGTGGCCATGTTTCGATTTCTTCTATTGTTTTCTATCCACAAGCAGCTGTAGCTGATAAGTTGACGCGTTTCTCCAGCTCGCTCGGACGGCGCGATTGACGTTCTACGGAGGTGAGCGTTCGCCTGCTCATCTGTTGTACGTCAAGCTGATCATTTCTGTATAGGTGCTCTGTTCGGCCCAGCTATGACGAAATGGTACCAATTCCTCAACAGGATCAAGTTCCCTAGTCCGACTAAGGCGTTGATGTACCGAGTGCGTTCAATTGTGCCCGCCCTCGTTCTCTCCTAAAATTTTCTCGATATTGAACAGGTGTGGCTAGACCAAGCGATCCTAACACCAGGTCCGCCCTTCTCTTCTCGTCCACAAAGCGAAATGAAGTCATTTAATGGCTTGGCTATCGTGTAGTTGCTGTTGCCTTCTTCTATGGCTCTATGAGCGTGCTAGAAGGGAAGCCCAACGAGGCGGTTGATCGTGTCAAGGCGGTACGTTATGCGTTTAGTCCCTTATCCCATTCTTCTGTTCTTCTCGTTCCTTGATGTGTTAATTGATAAATGCTGTCGTCCAGGCGTACGTACCGACGCTCATTCGTAACTGGTATGTATCTCATTATCTTAGACGTGAAGACGACCCATGAATCTGATGGATCCTTCGTGATATGTAGGGGTGTATATATCCCGACTCAGCTCATCAACTTCTCAATTATACCACCACATCTGCGATTTGTGACCGTCAGCATCGTCAGTTTGTTCTGGAGTGAGTGTTTCTGTTCTACACTGTCATGTCGAGCTATTTGAGAGTTCATTTTGCTTACTGGTGGATCGATTCCCGCAGATACGTACCTAAGCGCGTCGAACGCGAGCCACGAGAAGGCACAGAGGGAGGCGGCGGAACAAGCTGGTCTGGCGACGGTGGAGAAGCTACAGACCGTTGACTAATCGCCGTCATTAATGTCACCGCCGTCTTACTGTCCATTCGTCGCGATGAGTCGCGATGTCGACATCGCGAGGCCGGTGCGCCCATGCGTTGAGACGCCGACGTCCGCACCGGCCTTCGTTCACTTGTTGACGCATATGTCCTCCATCTATGGCTTTCTGACTGACATGGACGGGAATGGAACAGAGATATGTAGCTGTCGTCTATTGATACGGGTTCAGCAACTCTCTGTATGTGGCGCCGCACTCCGATTGTGGATCGATACACTGCTTTCTGATCCTCTTTTCGATCTTCATCCGCGTCACCAACGTTTATTTTTGTTCTGACAGCATGGTCCATCTTTCGCGCCCAGTTTCTTCAATTGTGACTTGGAGCTGGGGCGATGTACCTGTGCAACTTACGCCCACAGCTGCCCAAACCGAATGATGTCCACATGAGCATGTCCGTCGTATTGTGTCGATCTGGTGTCGATCTTGTCAGACCGAGGTGCCTGCTGGCTAGACTTTCGTACAGTATCCATACTACTTGCAAGCTTGATCAATTGATTGAACAACGAAGATTTGACTGAAATAAACTATGTTCCGCATGTCCGAGAACCAGGTGCTATGGATTCGAGGACAACGAATTATATATCTGTGGTCGTCTGCCGACCTGCGTTCTTTTCTCCTCCCCCCTCTCTCCAATCTGTCCAATTTCAAGGTCTAGGCGGAATCTCGGGCCGGCCCGATACATCCGCATCAGAACGCTCCCTTGCCGAAGGCAACCCCACACGCGCCGCGCGCTTGAGAAGCGGACCACGCATTTTACCTGATTTTACTCCTTCGACTCGAACCACATCATTGCCGGGGCCGTGCGCAAGTCACCGCCTACGCCGCCACAAACGACGACGACGACGACGACGCCGACGGAAGAATTTTCAGAGCAGCGCCACCGTGCCCCACATCTTGAACTTCGATCAGGACATTTGCACCCGCGAACACGACCGCCTTTGTTGGCGCAAGGATCGATACGTCACAGCTTTTTTGCAGCTCCACGACGACGGACGACGAATCCGTTGGATATCTTGCATTGAAGACTTCGACGGCACGGCCTCTGCTTTTGTGTCGATAGGTTTTTTGGTTTGCTCAACGACCAGCGGACGATTCATCTCATTTTCGTGATAACTGCAGGTTCTATACCAGCTTTTTGCGGGTGATTTCTGGGCTTACGACACCGAAGTCCTCGTTTTCGAGGGCCGTGGCTTCTCCTTTTCCATCTCACTCATTCAAGTCCTTTCCGCCGACACCACTTTCCTTCAGGTTTTACGTCTTACTCCGCTCTCTTCCCCGTCGCACCCCTACGACACCCCAGGTCATCGCAAACGGATTTTGCACGTCCAAGGACTGCGCATCCACCCAAGCTTTGCTTTCGAGTTAACCTTCGAAGCGGACCGAAGGCCTTCTTTCTCCCAGGACGCCCAGTACAGAACCACCCACAACTCCTTTTGGGCTTTCTCGAGCACCTCCAGAGTGCGCTTCTTCCTTTCACTTTCCCATCGCCATCCCCCACCCCGCAGCTCCTCTTGTCATTTCACACCCCACACTCTACGTCGTCATTAACCTCCTCCGGCGCCTCGCTCTATTCGCGCTGTCACAGATTTTTGACAGTGTACATACTTCAAGACTGGGTTCGATTGCGGTTGCACCCACGTCGACACCCACACCGACCGAGTTTCGACCTCCAACCTTCAACTTTGATAGACGGATAGTTTGCTCATTCAGAACTCCGCTGGCCCGACCCACATACCCTCATTGAGGTAAGAATCACTTGTCCGAAGTATATCAATGCACCGGTGGCGCGTTATATCCCTTTCTTTCCTTTCGCCCTTTCCCTTCTATCTGGTCTCTCTCCCCTCCTTTACCCCCTCTGTATTCCATGCGATCTTTCTGACCCACTCCTTCTCACAGACCGACTTACGATACAACATGCCTCGAATGAACCTCTATTCACGCCTTGGCGTGCCTACCACCTTCGACGCCGCTCACAAACACGTTACATCGCCCTTTATACGCTCGCCTATCATTTTTGCCGCCGTTAGGCTACTGATAGCCTTTTATATGCTTACCACATTGCTGGTGACGCTGATATGGCAGTCCGTGAAGGAGGATCGGGGGTCAAGGCATGTTTTGCGTTTCTTTCCGGTTTTCCTCACGCCTCTATGTGTGGAGAGGGAGGTTTCATCATGCTTGTGGCCTTCTCTGCTTCTTTCCCGTCATCAGGGGCCCCGGGTCCATTCCCGAACGACGTCTGTTCCGGCTAGGTTGGCTTGCGAGAGCGTTTTTGCCTGCGCCTTCTATCACCTCTTCGATGACGTCATCTCCTCTGCCCCAGTTAACCTCTCTACCTCTTTAACGCTTAACCCCGGTCTAACACACCTTCCTCTCGCGACAGTTACTTCTCGTACTTCACGTACCTAACCTTTATCGGTCTCTGTGCGCACTACTTCGCCGCAGGAACGCAAACATTCTTCCATGCACTCGCATGGCGGAAATTAGGTGCAGGGGCAGGTTATCCGCTCCAGAGATGGCCGAGGGCGCTGCAGGCGATGCATGTCGTACTGCAAGCTACTGTTGTTACTTTCCGTGAGTTGCATAATTTAATGAGGGAAGATAAGGCTGATGGCATGATATATCATAGCGATCGTTGTGACTGTTGTGTTTTGGGCACTTCTTTCGAACGCCTCAACTTTTGAGACGAGCTTTTCTGGTGGGTTCTTTCATCCCTATTCTTTCCTTTGCATCTATCGACTGAGCCATCATTTCCGGCTTCCCTCTCTAGCATGGTCAAACATTTCCGTACATGCGCTCAATACTGTCTTTTCCCTCGTCGAAATCCTACTAACGAACTCACCACCCGCACCGTGGCTAACACTACCTTTCTGTCTGTTGTTCCTCGGGGGATACCTCGGCGTCGCGTACATCACGCACGAGACGCAAGGATTCTACAGTACGTCGCTTTCCTCACCGCACTTCTCTCCCCCTACACTACGGCGACCGATACTCCGTACTAACGCCTTCTCCCAGCATATTCATTCCTCGACCCCAAAAGACAAGGGGCCAAACTCGCCGCATACATCATTGGCATCGCTGTGGGCGAGATCATCGTATTCTGTGCCATCCGCGGGCTCATCGTCCTGCGCGAGCGCTGGGCGGTGCGGACGCGGCGGGTGCTTGACGTGGGTGACGCAGAGGGCAGTACGGGCGGGCGCGAGAGCGAGGAGTGGGAAGAGGTCGTGGGTGTAAGCCCGGTTAGGGTGGTTAGTAGCGGGAAGGTTGCGGATGTGTAGCAAGGCTGAGAGATTGAGAGGGATTTTTGGATTTTTCGTTCGTTCGTTTATTCGTTGGGTTGGGTTATTGTGTACCCTACGTGAAGCAGTACCTCGCTACCTTCTTTGTCGCGCTGTTGTTGTACGCTTGTGCAGCTGTCATACCCTCATCGACACTGATTTCTCCAATGAATGCTTCCTACACTAGTACCACCGTTGTTGTGGGGGTCAGTGCCGTGACGTCCCTGTACTTGCAATGCTCTACACTCTGTCGTACGAACCACGAAAATGCAATCTAATGTGACAAAGTACGTCTACGTTCCACATACTGGGCTTATATGCTCGTAATTCCTGAGTGGAATTGCCCTCTTTGTTATCTTTACACCAACACCGCGTCCGAGAGGTCTAACGCAACTATCCCCGTGAATGTCCTCTTTGCTTATTTCTCTTCCCAGGAAACTTCGACCGTCCAGCCCCAGTATACTTAGGTGGCTACGTCCCGATTCCGGGCCGCTCTGTTGATGTTCGTGTTTGGAAGTTCCAAGAACTTTTGCGGTTCACACGAGCGCCCACAACAACCAGTTCAATGTTCTCTGTCCGAACCACCTGAATCTACTCACTTATCGGTTCTCTGACTATACCCTGCTCCCAATCACCGGTTATGTCTCTTGCCTTGTCCTCCGAAAGCGCAAACCGTTCTCAAGAAACCGAGGACGCTTTGAAATCTCGGAAGAGTCAGTGCAACTTCCTTCTCAATTTCAGGATAGCTGTCAGTCTGATGAACTTCCATACACAGGGATAGACGCTCTCTTAAAAGGCTACTACGTCCAGAGAGCAACCGAGGACTTTAGTAAGGACACCTCTGCGCGCGGCGTCTTGAGTCCAGAAACAATTAATGAGCTCAAGCAATGGATCGTCAAATGGGTTCTCTCTGATGACGACGAGTCTTATATCTTCTGGCTGTATGGTGAAGGAGATCCCGAGATAGCTCTTATCGGGCACTCCGCAATGCAGGAGCTGCAGCGACATCGAGAACATTTCGATACCACTGCGACTGTCGTTCTGTCGGACGAAGATTCTGGAGAAGAATTGCTGGGCTCCGAGCAGATCTTACCCACAATTGTGTATCAGCTCGCGATTGGGCTCCCCTCTTTCCGTGGATTCGTTCTAGATGCGTTTGACGGTGATCCCACCATCCTTTCTCGTTCCCCAGACCACCAAATGGACGAGTTGCTCATCAAGCCATTTTGCAAAGCAGCAGCCAAAGAGCCTAGCATGAAGAAAAACGTGATTTTTATTGCTGGTGTGGACGACAATACAAACATAGACGAGGACGATTTCTTGGGTAGCTTTCTTCCTCGTCTTCACCGTCTAGAGAGTGCTCTCCCTCGGCTCAAATTTATTTTCGTCGGCACGAAAAACCCATCTGCGCGGCACCTTTACGGTATACGCCAACCCGTCATGCGACAAATATCTCTGCATCATGGCCATCACTCAACCAAAGTGCAACGTGAAACGGACTCCTTTTTTGAGCGTCTGGTATCGGACTCCCTCACATCCGAGCAGGAAATTGCCAAACTGGCAACGAGAGCCGGAGGATTCAGTCAGTATAGGATTATCGTCGCGGGCTTCTATCAACGCGACCAGAACAAGAACGTCGTCAAGCGTTCAGAGAAATATTTGGCCTCCAACAGGACGATCCAACTAAACCAAAGTTACTCTCCGATCTCGACTCTTTATACCATCACATCTTAGAATTAGCTGAACAAGGGACCTACTTTCCTCCGGAAGACAGGCATGGACTGTCGTATCTGCTCAGGACACTCTTAACCATCCTTTTGCTTTCCGGCGGCGATATGCCGTTATCCCACCTCGCAAAGTTCTTGTTCATGGACGCTAGGTGGCTGCGCACACTCCTTATGCGTGGTCTATCACCTATTATTTTTCATTCTCCTCGTCAGCCAGTCAAAGACACATATGTCCGCATCGCACACCCTTCCCTTACCGATTTCCTTCAAGACAGAACGCGGTCAGGGAAATTTTATATCAACAGCGACGATGCCCTTCCTCAACTGCGCCCTGCTTTCTTGCTGAGGGGGCATTTATTGTCCCCGGACTGCTTCAGTATTTTCTGTTTCTTTGAAATAATTAGCATGTATTTGACGATCTATTCTTTTAGTGCAGGAGGTCATCTGCTATCGGAAAAGGTGCACCAACCCAACTCACCAAATCAAATTAAGGATAGACCCTCCCTTAACCTGGAGTGCAGCTAGTTTTGTCGATCTCGTGATCACTCCAAGTACACCGTACCATGAAACTGGGATTCTCTTCGAGGAAGTCGTCAAGTTCAGGATTGAGGATCTCCTCGAGCTGCAACTTGCCGCCTCCGAATCGCTGGCGGAACAGTGGGAGGCGCTCTGGAGAGGAACCATGATTTGGGCCGTGATTCCCGTGTTCTTGATGTTGCTGCCCAAAGATCGAGAAGAAAAGGTGATATATATCCTCCTCTTCTCCCTGAAAGTCGCTGATTTATCTGCCTGGCTAGAGGAGACATTCTGATGCTCTGGAGATGTTGATATCGAAAGAGATCAGAACTTATATCGACGGCGAATCACAGGGACTTAAACACCTCCTGGTATGCGCCCTATTTGAAACTGAACTGAGAATATCGGCACTTGACGATTTTGGTCGCCTGAAAGAGCAAATATTCCACCTCGAAGATTCGGAAGTCCTGATAGACCGAGGATCCCTTTGTTTGGGCCGCATCTTCCAGACCAAGGTCCAGGAGCCTTCCCCGAGTGTTCTCCTCCTCAAGGCACTTAAATCCGCTGGCTCTCCTCAGAACCGGTACTTCGCGGATACAGCGCGCGAATGCGTCAAGTGGTTATGTGAAGGAAGTGATCGCCCTCCGAGGCCTCCCCTGGCCGAGGACGAAGTCGAGCACGCGAGAGAATTATGTCTTGCGCTCATCAGCAGGATTCTGCCGAAGACCGCGCCGCAGGATTTTCTTTCTCAATATCTAGGCACACACCCATTACCAGAATTTCTGGGGGAGCTCTCCAAGGGGTCTCGCAAGGCAGGCAAAGCGGTGGAAAAATACTTAGAGGTAAGTGCCCTTCAGCAGATTCTCGCTGGGCTATCAACTGACGTGATCAACCTGGTCTGTATCAAATTCAGAAATGCAGAGCAACAGTTGATCCTCAAAAAACGCAGTCAATTTCATCCAAAGCAGAGACTACCACAGATTCTGCCTCATCCATTGTAGGTGTCTGAGATCTCTCTCGAGCAACCTCCCAATATTGACAACCATGTACCAGGGCTCCAGCAAGAAGGGCGAAGTAGCGCGCCGAACGACACCCTCGACGGGAGAGGGACCATCAACTTCGGTTGGTGTTCTCGGGACATCATCAGAGGACGTAGAAGGTCCTACAAATGAACCTGGTCCTCCAACGAATAATCTTGCGGTACGCTCACATCGCTATCCCTAGTAGTGATTCTGATCTACGATTACAAAAAAGGCAGCCCGACTTCAGCACCATTACACCGATAGGTCGAAACTGGGAAAGAAAAAAGAACGCTCTAAGTCTAAGCCGCTTCCGAAGGAGAAGACTAGCGAACAGGTAGCTGGGATTTCCAGGACAGTCCATGATGATGCGGATCCAACGAAAGAATCAGTTCTCCAAGTACATTCAATACATGCATCTTCCATTTATCTTCCGATTAATATTCACCTTCAGAAGCCTGAAGAAGATAAAGAACAAGGGCGAAGGGAACGAGGGGGGGAAGGCTTAAGTTGTACCTGCGGATGCTGCACTTGCATTATCAATTATAACATGTGTACAGTTTCATAGTCTTCCACACGGGAATGGAGGGCGACTACTTTGCAAGTACAGGGTGTCACAAGGCTCTCTATTCTAGACGGTCTGATGTCACGACCAAAGAAGTACATTACGCCACACAAGCCTTGCAGGCACGTAGCCAAAGATCTTGCTTTACTGATTATGTACATCACACAGCAGGGATAACCCCCTCGTTTTGTTGGAGATCGGACAGGACATTTGTAACTGACATACCGAATGCGTTGCGTCTTCAAGGAGTGAAGATTGAAAAGGCACTGCAGAATATTATTTTGGGGTCGACTTTCGTACTGAGCACTCGTTCGAGGATATGAAAAAAGAATAGATTGTAAGACACCGGGGCCGATTTACTCGGACTCGCCAGGGAGGATGGTTCCGCGACTGACAGCAGCGGCATGTCCGCGGGCGAGGTAGCCATAGGCAGCGAGGTACCTGAAGACTCGATCAGTACAGCGACAATAGAAACGGCGTCGCGAGAACACGTACTTGTCGAAGAAGGGCAAGATCTGGGTCGATCCAGGGGTGTTTCGCCAGTCCCTCATCAAGTCGCAGACAACAGCGAAGGAGGACAGAACGTGGACGCCAGCAGCACGCATGCGCTCGTTCGCGTCGTCTGCGGTACGCTTGCTCATCGCCCCCGATGCGTCGACGTTGGCGAATACGGTGTAGCCCTCCTGCACAAGCGAGAGCGCAAGGAAGGTGGTGCAGACCTGCATAAGGGAATCTTTGGGTTAGAATTTGATGAGGGAAGGATCGCACGTACGTCAGTGGTGATACCACCTATGATGACCTGCTTCTTTCCAGTCGCACGGACAGCCTTCCGGAAGTCCGCGCTGTCCCAAGCGTCCACCTCGCCATTGCGTTTGATGAAGGCAGCATCGGGGTGCATCTCGACAATCTCTTTTGGGAGGGGTCCGTTCGGGCCGGTCTCGGCGCTCGTGGTGAGGATCGTGGGCAGACCGAAGACTTTTCCAATGGCGGCGTGGGCGAGGACGTTGTTGCGATATTCATCAGGCTCAAAGTCGCGAACGAGCTGGAAGAGACCGATTTGGTGGTCAACCACCAGGAGGACCGCGTCGTCCTTGTTAATCCGAGTGTACGTGAAGTTTCCTTACCACTCGGTGAGCACGATGTAAGAAGCCAAAACTAATATGTGAGAGCGTACCAGCAGCGGAAACGACAGGTGCAAGAGCGGCAGCGAGGGCAGCGAGGGCGGTGGCGAAGTGAACCATGGCGATTGAGAGGTTGTTACTTAGAACAGTAGAAGTGAACAGGGAGCTGGTTCTGCTGGATAGCGAAGAACCGACTCCGTATTTATACCTTGCAAGCTCTACTGTTGCCACCCTTCTCCTGCGCCAATGCTGAAGGTTGATGCGCTACACCACGCGCAAAAAACCTGTACGGACGGGTATGAACGGCGACGTGCATCTGATGAGTGGACAATCGACACGACTGGATTACGCGAAAAGGAAACTGCCCGTGGGACGCCGCGAGAACCGGTAGGCAGCTTTAGGGATTAGCGCCACTGTCGTTGGTTCGCGAAGTCGCGTCGTTTGCCCAGAGAGAAATGTATTTCCTTTTCTGGGTTTGACGCGTTGCAAGGCGAAGAAACACGGAACCTGTGCGGCGTCAGCACGGGCAAGGAGTGATGTGTACCGCGAGAATCGGTGGAAAGGTTTTGGGAAGGGTGTTTCGGAGGAGCGTGCCCGGTGTCCAATCGAGAGGTCAATGACGGTCCATCAGGGAGAAATAATCCGAGAACGGTATTCATTGGACGAAGAGGCACCTAGCAACGTAGATTGGTGGAAGGAATACGGTTGGATTTGGTAGATCAATAAAGTGGGTCCACATCGTGCAAGTGCTTCACTGAGTAATCAAAGATACACCTCTGGTTTTACGATACAGTCGGGATACGACTGGACGCTCGTCAACACATCAGTACTTCGGTTCCGCCAGGGAGAAGAGGAAAGACTCACAGATAACAGGGTAGAAACCCCAAGTGTAGTGAATTCAGAAACGTTGGCGGGATGGTGTTTTCGGTCACATCAGCAAAGCTTAGCACGATCGACAAAGACGCAGGAGCGGCTCGGAAGACGCCTGACGAACGCCTATTGGCCTGAATGCAATCAGAATCCAGATAGCACGAGTACAGAACCGACGGAAACACTCATCAGATTTGCGGACCTATGACAGATGTTACGCCGTTCTTCGCCGGCCAAGCCTATGGGTATTCTCCTGCCTGGCAAACGGGATCGAGGGGCAATGAATGGCTGACTAAGACGCTGGAGTTCCGGAGCGGGCTCTCGCAAAGGCAGCGAGTGGGCGAAGACAGGGCCAGCAGTGTTGGTCGGCTCGGGTTGCAAATTATACGACCGTCATCTGGCCCGTTTCGCGCACGTCTCTTTCAGCGGTTATGGAGACATGGTTAGTGCCTCCTAAACGCAGCGTGGTAGAGACGGCAGGCCATCTGGTGATTGCTTAGTCTCGTCATCGCCGACTGACTGGGAAGTTCGAGGGCGTAAGGCGGTCGAATGGGGTACGTTCATTTTATTTGAAGTTACCGGCTGGCAAGAATGGTCTCTTGGGCCCGATAGCGCTTTCATCTTCTCGATGCCAGCGTACGTCAACTTGGGGTCAGATAGCAGGCAATTTGAAACTTGAAGCGAGGTTCACATCGTAATATCATTCTGCGGGTAGAGGAAGGGCGGATGTAAAGCTTTCAACAAAAGAGGACAAAGTTGCGCACTGTATATGACCTCTCCGCCCGCGCAGCATCGCAGATCTCGACCTCCAGCCACGATTTTTGTCGACTGCCCAACCTTGCGACTTCTGTCGTTCAGAATTTCCCTTCCAGGTAGCAGCCTTGCTCGGTTACTCGGCTCGCCAGACGAATCGTCAGAGTCCGCCGTCCCTAGCCTTGACGGTCCAAGTAGGTCCGATTGTGCAGCTTGCAGCATAGCCCCTCTTTCGAAAGCTTCTATAGAAAGCGGCTTGGAAAGGGCGCATGTCAGCACTCGAATTCTCGAGAAATGTTGGAGCACACGATTGGGCTTCGAGGTAGACACATAAGATGAGCAAAGTTGGACTTATGTTCTTTCAGATGGGTGAGTACATCGTAGATTCATTTGGATTTGGCCTCTTTGGGTGTATCCGGCTGTTCAATGAGCGGCTTCTCTTCCATCGCTCGCCACAACCGCATGTCCCGCTCTACGTCAGCGTTTATCTCCTCTAACCACACCTGCCAAGACACATGCATCCGGGTTATCACTAGAGAAAAGACAAAACATCGGTGTGACGCACCGCAAGACAAGAAACGTATTCTTTGCGCAAGGGCTCGCATCTATCACGAAACG
The DNA here is from genome assembly GCA_902728275.1 of Cyclocybe aegerita. Lineage (NCBI taxonomy): Eukaryota > Fungi > Basidiomycota > Agaricomycetes > Agaricales > Hemipholiotaceae > Cyclocybe > Cyclocybe aegerita. The sequence goes on along the minus strand of CACVBS010000040.1, from coordinate 331,426 downwards.
CATATCCCTTCTTCAGATTGTATGCCAAGTGTGTTTCAATTGGAAGGTCGTCCGGGAATTCCTTGCTCCATGACTGAGTACAGGACTGAAAGCGGTGGAGTAGCTGCTCGCATTCGGAGAGGTCGGCCATGGCTAGAGACTAGTTGAACAGTTGACCAGTGACTAGTTGACTAGTGACTATAGTAATGCCTGTTCGGGTCAGCGTAAGCGAACTCGGCCGGCAAAGATATTCGGCAATTACCGGCACCTTTCTCATCTGCCCAATTTAGTTTCTGCGGCGTTGCCAACGGCCAGCAAACCTCCTCACGATTCCCATGGACGAAACGCCGACAGCGCAGTTCGATGCTTATGAAAATGACTTCAAGCATCTAATCTCAAGCATTTCGGACAAGCTCGAAGGAAGTGGCAAGAATCTACTCGGAGGTGCGTCTGCATGAATCGTTGCCGCATTTCACTGATGTTGCGCTTCCCAGAGCAGCGTAAAGCAGCCCTGCGGAAGGTGGAGATCGAACTTGATGAGGCGGACGACATCGTTGGTCTTCTTCACTCATTTTGCCTCGCCAAACCTCACCGAAGTTTAGGTATCGCAAATCGAACTCGAGCTGCAGGGGATTCCGCAGTCCGTGAAGGCACCCTACGTCAACCGTCTCAAGCAGGCGAAAGCGGACCTAACCAAGTACAAGAAACTCTCGAAGGAGCTGCATTCGCAAGCCGCACGCTCGGACCTCCTCGGACCATTCAAACCCGGGAGGGCAGACTCTGACGACCCGTATGGAGAGCGGAGTGACCGGGCAAGACTGCTGGCAGGGGCGGAAACTCTAAACGACGGGAGTCGCAGGATAGGAGATTCGACTCGAATCGCGTTGGAGACGGAGAACCATGGCGCCGATATCCTCTCGACGCTGCGAGGCCAGAGAGAGCAGATCGAGAACTCACGGAACATGGTGTGTAACTTCGCGCTTTTCTATCGAAACGTGCTGATTCTTGCTTTCTATAGCTCCAGAGTGCTGATGGCAGCATCGACCGAGCGTCTGGGACGCTCAAAGGGATGATCAGGCAGTATGTATTTCGTGCATCTTTCCTCCTCGCTCACTAATAGCTCGTCCTTCAGGATGTACAAGCAACGCTTCATCCTCAGTGGAATCGGCGTCTTCTTCGTCGTTCTTGTCTTGTTCGTTCTCTACTTCAAACTCGTGAGGCATTGAAGACCGCTACTCGACTAATTTGGCAGACCAAACCTCTTTTTTTTCCCGTGAGGGTCTGGTCGTTTAATGTTTTCGGACACTCATAAGCCGGCTGCTCGTGCTTGTGCCACGTATTTGATTTATACCTGTCATTTGTACTTTAACTGTGATATCCTAGTGCATCTTCAATGTTCGTAAGCAAGGTGGTGAGAAGGGTTTGCGATTGCTTTACAGCTACTTCCCCTTGCAGGACGAGCTCCAAACGCGAAAGCTGTCGTACTCGGTCTCCTTCTGCACCGGGCTCACCAACCACGGTGGGCCATAGCCTATCGGAGGAGCGCAAGTGACCGGATATCAGCTGTTGTACGTCCGGTTCATTTTCAACTTCTGTCGTGAGACTAGGGGTCAATCTTGCAGGAGAAACGAACGAATAAGGGCGAGATTAGCCGGGCCAACTCCAAATGAAGGCCAAGCCGTATTGCTCATGCCTGGTGCTATGAAAGGGACGACACGGTTGTCTCTACGCAGTAGCATCGATGACATTGGTAGAGCTCCCACTCCGGATCCCGAAAAGCCTCCTCAAACTCATTTCGTAAGGAGGTAATGCAGGTACGGAGCCACAAGACATTCTTGAGTCCACTTGGTAGGACGCCCGACACTGTCAGGCGATGGCGGAAATTGTGTCGCGGTGGCCAGAGCTAGTTTGGACAGTAAATAAATATATGATTTAGTAGCTCTCTTCCAGTGTTACCCTTACGATTGATAAGACCGAGAAGTATTCTGTATAGCCGCCATCTGGGATATGGCTTGAATTAAAGAGGTAAGTTGGATATGGCATCGCAAGAATCACTTAGAAGCTCTCCAACCTGTCTCAAAGATATTATCAACGGTTAACCCAGGTAATAAATATAGTAATAAGGCATGTTTTCCTGCCAATCACTCAAATTTCTAGTGAACCGTACTTTGACCGTACTTCATCTGCTAAGCGCTAAACAATGTGACTGACTCGTCACGGCACCAATCATAGCAATTTATATTTAAGCGCCCAGATGCGAACAATTTTTCGCTGAGGTGAGTCTGAACTAGAGGTCATATACTCGCTGCGAGAGACTGTTTTTTTCGTGCTCTTAGCGTCAAGGACAGGCTTGGGACGCATTTTCACCCAGCTATTAATAGGCTACGATTCTTGTCGTTGCAAATCAACGGAGCCTCTGCCAAGCTTTCCTGTAAACGTGAAGACAATTCGCCTGGATAATAAAATTAAAATTTCCAAGAATGCCAGTCTATATGGAAGCCACCATACGTAGGATACCTGTTTCAATAACAAGCTACGGAGGTGTTGCGATTACTGTGCATGTGGCTGTGGAAATTGTTGGAGTATAACGGCGCCCATCTTGAATAATGGCCCATGGGGAAAGCGTGTATCAGAGCTTACATCGGCGTCGATCCATGCCAAGGAAACATGCGAACTTTGTGAGCTGTCAGGGCATCCAATGGGTTGAAACAGGTATCTCGTCGACCTTTCACGGGCCGCAGCAAAAGGTTGGACGAAGGCTTCATTCCGTCAAGGCCTGAAAATTCAGCACCTAGGTGCGCAGGTCGGCGTAAACGCGAGAGCCTCGCATGGGTGCGCAGTTGCCTGCCGCCTCGCTACAGCCACCGGATCGCCTCGACTTCCTCACCATTCGGATAGCCACCCGCGGTGAGTTTGCCAATCAACGAGAAGGTATTTCGTATCCTGGAAGCTCTATCACGCCAAGGATTTCCAAATCTGACGAGCTTGCAATGCCAAACGTCGGTTGAAGAAAAGTAGCGTCTTATTGGCCGTGTCCTTCGGTGGCTATTACGGGAACGAGGTACGCAGTAGCGTCGCATTCGCTCACTTCTCGGAACGCAGCCGGTGTGAGCGTAGGGGATTGTCCTCCGTGTGAGATCCATCCTTCTCTATAAAAGCTAAACTATTTGCGAGTATGTAGCCATCAACGTTTCAACACCCAGCACAGTGCGACATGAAATACTTCGCCCTTCTCCCGACCTTGGTTTTTGCGGCACGAGTCGTCGCATTTCCCTCCTACGCCTCGTTGGCCGGTCTTAGCGAGCGCGAATTGGATGCCATTCTTCCTACACTCGAGTTGCGAGAGCCAGCGTTGCCTCCCGGCCCTCTGAAAGACACCTCTGCCAAATTGGTGAACGACAAGGCGCACCCGTGGAAGCCACTTCGACGAGGTGACATCCGTGGACCTTGTCCTGGTCTTAATACGTTGGCATCCCATGGAGTGAGTGCAAGAACTATTTATCATCATCGTTTCACTGACATGCGCCGTTGCAGTACCTCCCAAGAAATGGCATTGCTACCCCAGCACAGATCATCAATGCGGTTCAGGAAGGTAAGGATCGAACATCTCATTCTTTTACCTCATCACCGACTTGTGTTAATAGGGTTCAACATGGAGAATGACCTCGCTATCTTCGTGACATATGCAGCACACCTCGTGGACGGCAACCTCATCACAGATTTGCTGAGCCTTGGACATAAGACGCCGCTTACGGGACCCGATCCTCCACCTCCAGCTATCGTCGGCGGGCTCAATACGCATGCGGTTTTCGAAGGTAAATTATAAGTATTTCGATTCATGGCACAGTCTCACAATCTCATTTAGGCGACGCTAGTATGACCAGAGGTACTTTTCTTTCTTTATGCCCAATTCCTGGACTTAATATCCTATAGGTGACGCATTCTTCGGCAACAACCATGACCTCAATGCAACGCTCTTCGATCAGGTACTGTTCTCCCCGGAGAGAAAATATTTCTGGAAAGACTAACAACTCTCAGTTCGTTGACTTTAGCAACCGATTCGGAGGAGGAAAGTACAATCTTACGGTCGCAGCCGAGCTCCGCTTCAAGCGGATTCAAGACTCAATTGCCACCAACCCCCAATTCGACTTTACTTCACCTCGATACTTTACCGCCTACGCTGAATCTGTCTTCCCAATCAACTTCTTCGTCGACGGACGCCGAAACGACGGGCAATTGGATATGGACGATGCGCGGGGATTTTTCCAGCTCAACCGTATGCCTGACAAGTTTTTCCGTCCGAACGGGACGAGGGGTACACAGGGTCTCGACGAAATTGCCATGGCTTATCCAATCCAACCAGGAGGCAATGTCGGCACAGTCAACAGCTACACCTTTGATCCCACCTCCGCCGATTTTGACACCTTCTGCCTCCTGTACGAGAACTTCGTCCAGCGAATCGTCAAGGGGCTCTACCCGAATCCGACTGGGAAACTCCTTACAGCGTTGAACATAAACCTTGATTTCTTCTTCCAGGGAATCCAGGGCTTGAGCGACGGCGAGTGTACTCAGGTCTTCCCGTACGGGCAGGACTGATCTGACAGAGACAAGAATGAAAGTTATTGGTAGACTACAGTAGTATAAACCGATAGTTTCCGTAGCTTTCCAGATACCCGCTCAACTAGCCTCCAGATTTATATACACTCCTTAAACATGCGTAGTTTCACGATCAGTCCTTTGCTGTTAATTCATCTTGTTGAATTCGTTTAGCGAAGTATCGTTCATTCGTCGAGTATCCTTGCCAATTCCAATCGAAAGATGTTAGCCTGCATCCTACGTACATCTTGATCGGCTCAAAGGAATGCGAGCCCAAGGCAAAAAGTAGACCCTCTTGATTTAAATATCCTCTTGGAGTGCCGGAACAACGGCCCGCTCCCTTGCAGTCTCATGAAACCTAAGTTCGAACGGCCTTGGTTTGTGAACCGTTCCGACGGATCCTGGTTAACTAGGTCTCCAACACACTAGCACACTAAAATAATGGGCAGAACGTGTCACAGGCCTGATAACTCCGGTTGCACCCTCTTCCTTAACATTCCGGAATTCAGCGGTGCGATAAGTATCAACGTCGTCAGCTCGCGTCATGGAGCCGGCCACAGATCTGGCAGTGGTTCATCGTCTTCTCTGAACTGACGGTCCACCTGATGACCGTCTTTGCCTAATTTGGCAAGCGGCTTACCAAAAGCGAGTGCCCCCAACTTGCAACTCTGGACGCTTGGTACTCATGCGACCTTTCCCCAAAGAAATGGGTCTTTGAGGATATATAAGCCCCAGGGCCCAACCCTCTACTGAACGTCTCTTTCCTCCATTTGCCCACCATCTCTGATATCACGTCAGTCTCTCTCTCGCTTTCACCCCCCGTCCTTCGTAGCCGCTGCGGGGTCTTTGCTGCGTCGCAGGGCTATACTTATTTCGCTCTGGATGTCCACTGACATCCTTCTGCGTTGGTCGCTTCTTAGTCTGACGCTCGTGAGTTTCCTCTTCGTGCCGAGCTGTGCATCCCTTGAGCTGGACGAAATTGACGAGTGGAATTTCTCAATGGCTCCTTGACAATTGATTGCTTTGGTTCCACAGATAAGAACTGCGATACTCGTAAATATTGTGCATGAGAGGTCGATTGGAAATGTTTGACCATTGCGCATCTCATCGATAGACAAGTGCGCAAAACGTGTTGTATATTGCGCGTCGCGAACGACTACACATCGGAAGAAGCCCAAGTGCGAACAACCTCCTACTTGAATTTGTCTTTCAGTAGACTAAAACATAAACCCATTATTACATACCTTATATTTCAAGCTTCCCGGCCTACGCCTTCGACACCCGACACGCACTGCTCGCCTTCACACCACCCAACTCGGACACAACCGTCAACGTCACGACCGCCTCACGCTGTGCATCCTTCTCCGCCCCAACAGCAACACTCACAATCTCTGTCTCGCCAAATCCAACCGCCTTCAGGGCGTTTGGCACCTCAATCCTCCACCCATTGCCCTTGACCTCCGCGCTGAGCCGGAAAACATCCGACACGACGTAGTCCTGGGCGCCTTCTTCATACGACCCAGTATTCTTCACCTCAAACGTGCACGTCACGCCCTTTCTTGTCGGCTTATTGTGCCTCAGATCCGTCACCAGCCCACGGCGGACCTCGACCCCATATGTCGCGACCCCCTCGGCATCAAGTGACCGCACGCCAACCGTGTACGAAAGCACACCCTCCTTGGACCGGTGGATGTCGAGTACGTAGAACTGCAGCCTGTTCGCCTCGTCGACGTACTCGAACTGGCTCCCCGACCGCGTGCCTGCGTGGAACAGCGCGTCCGCCAGCTGTCGGTAGTCCCCGATGGTGATGTACTGCTGCGTGCCGTCTGGGCGGATGAAGTCCACGAGCTCGATATCCTGCGGGTTGGCGTCAATGGTCCATTGGAAAGGCAGGCGGTCGCGCACTTTCGTCTTGGAGATCATGACGCCCGCGTCTGGCTGGAACGAGTCTGCGCCCATGCGGTCGACGACTTCGAGCTCGTAGTGGTCGTACGGCCCGCCGTCGCAGAACGGGGACGTCGTTGCGTTGCATGCTGGCGTCAGGTCGCCTGCGCCGTCGAGGGCGATGCGGATCCCGATGAGCCCTTTGTCGCCCGGGTCCACGGCACGGGCGATGATGTCTGCGACGACGACGACGCCTGATGCCGCGAGCTCCCCACGCGAGACCATCAAAACGCTCGAGTTGTCTGCGAGCCCGAGCTGGAGCTTGTCGCGGACTGTGTGCAGCGAACCCAAGCTGCTGCCCTGGACGGCGGGAACCTGCCATCGCGAGTGCGGACCGCCGGGGCCGTTGAAGCTGCCGCGGGACATCATGCTCCAGGGACCCGTGTACGCGCGCTGCTGAGGGTTGGAATACGGGTTGTTGTAGTTGTCGGCGATGCGGAGGAGGTGGGAGAGCTCGTGGGCGTAGACGCCCATGCCAGAGCTCTCGGCTTGTGTGGACGAGCCGCTGCCGGCATTGGGCCAGATGGTCGAGGCGGCGGCCCAAGACGTCCAGGGGACGTAGCGCGTACGGGCGT
>CACVBS010000040.1:227022-324298 GCA_902728275.1 Cyclocybe aegerita | reverse complement strand
CAAACTCGTCGGGGACGTCTTCGGGATTGAGCCACTTCATGGGGCCGAACTCCTGCCAGGTGGACGACTCATCTTGCCCGGCGGAGAGGATGAAGACGAGCTCGTACGAGTCTGCCGTCGCGTTGCCGACGTCGGCGCGCCACGCGCCCAGGGCGTCCGTGCGGATGTTGAGATTGCACCGTTCGCCCGTGGGACACTCGCCCGCATTGAAGCCGTTGTCGATACCGTACTGCCACGAACGCGCGGGCAGCTCGTAGGCACCGAAGACGGTGAGGTCGACGCCAAAGCGGCCAAACGAGTCTTCCATCCAGTACTCGTGGAGGGTGTGGTGGCGGTTGATGTCGCTGGGCTTGTTGAGAAGGTCGCGGTAGAAGGTCGGGACCTCATCGCGGGACAATTCTGCGGCGAGGGGCTGCGGATTGTTGAAGATGGTGGACCCGGCTGGTTGGGTGACGATGAAGGGCCGGTCCGAATAGTCGACGGTGACGAGAGCGATGTTGAAGTTGCGGATGGAGCCAGTGCGAGAGGGATCAGCCCAGTTGGTGCCCGGGGGCGGGATGAAGTCGTCCCAGACCATGTCGTCGGGGTTGACCCATTCTTGAGGATCGATGATCTTGAAGGGGTCTCCAGGGAGAGTGACCGGGATCGCAGTCGCGATGTTGGCGTGCAACACGGCGGCGGCGAGGGTGAGGACGGTGGCCTTCATGACGCCGAGCTGAAAGGCAAGGGGCGACGGAATTCTTATCTTGTGCTTCCAGCAAAATATCTACATGTCTGCTGGCTAGCGCAACACCAAGAGGATCTTCTCGCATGGAGAGAGTCAGGGTAGCTTCTCGGATCGTCGGCAGGGCAGCATGGTTTGCTTCGGTTCGGCGCCAATGGGCGATAAACCGTTGATCGCGTACAGTCACATGGAATCACAGCACATGTCGAAGCTTCATGGGCACGAAGAGTGGCGATAAGTGGGAGGTCAAGATCGAGAAACAGCTCCTTATTCTTGATAGTGTTGGCGGTCGGTTTGGTCGGAGGATGGTGGCCCTTCTCCAGGGAAGTGGCGGAATGCATGTAAGGCTATGTGAGGCTGCGTGTTGGAAACCCAACTTGAAATATTATAACCAGCGCGACCACTAGAGTGAAGAGGGAGCTGGATACTCCGAGGTTGATCACTGATTAGTGACATTTCTGATGTTCATACATATCCATCCCGAAAGCTATCGTCCCATGATGACGGATGTGTCTTCGTTGTTCTGGAAAAGATTCAGGGTGCACGCGTTGTACACCAGTGTTGGAGCCCTCCTCTTGTACGGAGCTGGAGTGGTGCTCGTGTTCCATCTCTAGACATTGGGATCGATGTAGTTGGCCACGAGGCTAAGGTACTTGTAAACAGAGTCTGGTAAAATTATGTCATCGTGAACGCAAAACAAGACTTACCTGCGCCTAAACAAAGATGCTCGCAGAACGCTCAGTGAAGGTCAATCAGAACGTCCGATGTCGACCGTCGAATGACAACACACGGAAATTTTATTCCGACCGTTCACCGAATTACCTATACAGCGACGACTAAAGTCATGTCCGAATTCTCAACACTTCACCCAATAGAGGCTGTACGTCTGCGAGTACAAATGAGCAAGGGAAAAATATGATAGTGGTTGCTCCTACTTGTTTGAGTGACGGGGGGTTGACCTACACCAGACCACTGGCAGTCAGATTCTGTTTGACACATTTGTCCTTATATGAAAGGACGTACTGCATCTGAGCCAATGCGCCCGGTACCTTCAGCATTGCGTGCATTACCTACCCGAATGTCGCTGTGCATGTACCACACAACCGAGGTGGTGTTGCAAGGGCTCTCGACGGCAAATCCGAAGTCATACTGATCACGGTACGTGTATTCCCGAGCTAGGCCAGTAGACCGCGTAAGTATTCGTTTGCAGATAACGAAGCTTTGCGCATACGAGCCATGGGTCCGACGAACGTAGAGCGCGTGGTACCTTGCTGCAGTTCTCCCTTGACTAATGTGCGCATACAGCATGTCAGAGGTAACTAGTGGCGGAAAGGAAGGTAGGGGGAGACGTACAGTAATAGGTCACCTGCTGATCAGCAGTAATCTTCGCGTCGAGGTGGTAATACGTCGTCTGTAAGATAATCCAGTTAGTTGACTTCGTCAACTTCGTCAGTTGCAGAAGTGCCCTACATAATCCACAGAGAGGAGACCGAAGCGCCATCTGTGCGGCATCCTAGATAAGCGTCAGAAGGTGAACAACCACTTGTGTCCCAGGTAGACGGTACGAGACCCACTCGGTGTTGAAGGTCAACCGACAGCTTTTGCGAGTTTGATTAAGAGCGATACCTGGCCCGGTCTCAACCCAATAGCCGTTACTGGCCACAGTTATTGCATTCTTGTCAGCTGATGAATAAATTTATAAGAATACAATTAGTAAAATAGAAAATGGGGCGCCGAAGTCTACACGACGATCGACCAGGACGCTCACCATTCATGACATAAGAGGTCGACTTGGGTACGCAGCCATTTCCCGCAATATCGACGCTTGTGCTGCGTGTAAGATTGAATATTGGCGTCAGGGGTAGGGTTATGAGGCGAGGGCACGTACATATTGAAGCCTGTGGGTCCCATGTTTGGCCACTGCGCCAGGACAGCAGCTGGTAAAGCGATGATGGAGACGAGCAAAGCCGATGAAAGGAGGAATAACATGATAGAGGAAGAAATAGCACGACGAATCGAGGCTCAAGTAGGTATCAACACCAGAAGACCTTTTATATGCGCTCAAGGAAATACGTCGCTCCGGAGAAGATGATCGGGAGAGCGAAGTCCCTCGGGCAGTGTCGTGAAGAAGCTCGAGACTCGACTCAGGGCGGTGAAAGATGTCGAGGAAAGAGCGAGCACCTGAGTGGAAAATCCTCCGTTGCATGCAGAATGACGCTTGTAGAGCGCATATAAGAGCAGATGTTTCTCCGGAATCAAGAACACAGGTATGTCCAGGGTTTCTTCGAGAGGAAAAGATGAAAGATGAATCCGCAGTTCTGAGAGAGCGAACAAAGATGGGCATTTATCCATAAGTCCTGCACAGAACGATGTCACGCCGTGCAGCTATTCCTGGAAGAGGATGAGCATTATAAATCACATAAGTTTCTTTAGCCTTTCGGAAAAACATACCTGATATTGTGCGCATGGTTGCATCTTTGTCAGAACAAAACCGCGATGTGTGTTCTTATGCACCGTAATCGTGGTGGAAGTTGGAGGTCAAGAGCTGCGGTGAGCAACAACGAAACGAATTGAGCCGCTGGGAAAGCTTCCGGTGATTGTGTCGCTGGTGCCGGCCGATGTCCAAACTTGCACTCGTACCCTCATGTCGCAGAGTCTTTCTCCGAAATGCACGCCTCTCAAGCAAAACTACGATTCGTGCTTCAATTCGTGGTTTGAAGGCTATTTGGAGCCTGCAGTTGCTGCATCAAACTTGCCAGAGGCACGTGCGGCGTATTCGAAGAAAAAGGCGGATGAGTTCCAGGAGAAATGTGGGAAGGTGTGGGAGGAGTACAAGTCGTGTGTTCAGGTACGTCTAGTCAGTCATGAAGACAGACACTGGAGACATTGACGCGTTGCATTTTCTCTCTGTAGGGAGCTGTGAAGGAGGCCGGGCTGGACAAGCTTCTGCAACAGGCAAGGGAAGAAAATTCGCTCGTTGAACCTCCACAAATGCGCACTGTAAATCACAATGCAAAATAAATTCCCACTGAATCGTAGAGCTTGCATCTCGAGGACCTGGGTGCGACGCACAAGAAGAGGAAAAGTCTTTGAGCTCTTCCTTGTGTCAACCTTTACCCCGTCTCATGCGCCTTGCTCTTGACGCTGATTCGACCATTCTTTCCAGCTCAGAAGATAGAATCGAACCCCCCAAAGTCTTACCAGATTGAAGATGGCCAGACTTGCGTATATATGCGCGACCTATAGGATGCTTTGAATGGGGTAGGTCGCCTTCTACGGTCCTTGGTCCTCGTTTCAATGCCATTCGTGCCTGATCTAAACACTCTTGATTTCGCAGAACTGGGATCGCTGTATGTAGGGCCCCCTCTATGGATTCAGCGATCTTTGCATTATTTGCGATCTCTGCCCTCGAAGGGATCATGTTGCAGACGGCTGTCGACCAGGCATCGCCGATCAGCGTCTTGCCACCCGCTGGCCGGCCACTCGATAACCTCTTAAGGAGCCGCCTGTCGTGTGTACGCCGCCGTTTCTTGGCCCATTTGCCTATCATTACCCCGGGTCACTAAAGTGCGCAGAGCCGAGGTCGCTGGGCCAGAACCTATTTCTTGGGTGTATGTGCCTCTTTTTCGACACTTGAGTCTTAATAGATGTGATTGATGACTCGAACAGATACCCGCTCGATGATATCTGATTTCTTCTTTCGATGTTTCAGCACCAACAGTACAAGGTGTGAGCTAGAACGCTCTGTGAATGGATATCACAAAGATGCCTGTTGCCTCACCCTTGCCCGTCAGACTTCTTTCATTTCTCTCTGTTCGTCTACCTCAAGGTACGATCGATCCTTTTCGAACAGTTTCCGAACACGGCCTAATCCCAGGCTATACATAGGACGTTCACGGATATCAGCATATGGCTTGCTCTTTACGTCGTCATCTTTGATGTTTGCAACACATCGCGGCAGCCACGCGCATAACCTAACTCTCGACAATCGAGGCCGCTCGAAACTGAGCTATGTTGACACCCAGAAATTGTAGCGTGTCCGGCGTCTCTAGCGGTCTTCAGGACTGCAAGGATGGTCGTTTTATCGCCGCCGACGAGCGCGAAGGCTAATCCAGAATCGTTTGACGTCAGGAACTCCGAGAATGCTCTAAGAAAAATCAAACCAAGGCTGGGACGTAGTGGATCAGCATTCCCAGCCTCGCAATGAAAGTCTCATGTCAAATGGCTGGCCAATACGTCAAGTGAGGAACTATTGTGGTTTAAATAGGTCAGGAAGGTGCGAGCTCATGTCTCTCACAGACCCCAGAACGTTGACTAAACAGAAGCATCTACATCATAGGTTTAGGCTATGACCAGCCCGTCGGCAAGATGCCAGATCCTGCATGCCCTTCTTCTTTCGACGGCACCCGATGCGGGAACAGCTCTTCTGTTGTTCTCGGTACTGTTAGGATGATCAGTTTGTGTATGTTTTCATTTTGGGCGCCGTGCTTCGCGGAGCCGCCTCGTCTTATGGACGCCGTTCGAACTTGATTGTATGCTTCAAATTCAGGTTCGATTGAATTGTACATGGATGCGGGTGTGTCCTCGGCACTGCGGACGCTGTGGCGTAAGCCGTGTTTTCAACCTGACCGAAACACTAACTAACATCGGGTTAGGGACGTGCGTTGCGGAGTATTTTGGTCAGGCAGTTTCACCCCAAGGAGGTTCAACTGGCGAATGGGTACATCCGGACGCCAGACGGCGAACCCTGCCAGGTGCTTCCATGCCATCCGGGTACCGCGAACGATTAGGATCCCTTTCCGGGTTTACTAACTAATTCTCCACTGTTCAGAGACAAACTGTCTGTCTGGGGAACGCCTTTCGTGATCACCGCAGCCTCTTGGGTCACCTATATCTGCCTCGCATTGTGATGTTCTGCCAACCCCGATGACATGCTGATGATGAGGGTGATAATGACGCTGCCCGTATGGTCAGTTGGGCCCAGCGCCCTCAGTGGACGCCCACGTCGTGTCAAGGGCCCAGCACATAAGCCGCTCTGAGAACGCCCTTCCTCCCCCACATTTCATTTGGAGGCTCCCGATCCGATGGAAGTTCAATTTTAGAGGACGACAGACCAATGGGGCGACGAGGATGGACAGCCGTATGCCGTCAGTGATCCGAGGGTGTTGCCTCTGGCTGTCACACCGGACTGCCGCTAGCAGCACTCTAGGCCGTGCAAGGCAGACAGCTGATACGAGACTTTACTGATATGCTACAGAGGGAATGGATTATGCGCATGGGGCATTAAACATAGGTGGGGTAAATACAAAGACCGCCATGATAAGGCGGTGGGTTTGTGGCGCCCGTTTCCCCTCTTTCCCTCTCTCTTCCCTCGTGGTCGGACTTGCTCATTTTTTGTATCCTCCTTCCCATTTTACAGCAATGCCTCGGAAAATGTCGACATCTACCTCATCCGACGTGGTTAACGTCTCAAGCTCGGTCCTCTCCTTCTCGCATCTTGGATATTCCGTAAAGACAAAGGAAGGCAGCAAGTTGCTAGTGGACGAAGTGTCCGTAGATGTCCGCCCTGGCGAGTTACTGGCTATCATGGTATATTTTCTCTTGCTGTTCATTTATGAAGCTCATTCGAAGCATCTATCAGGGACCATCCGGGTCGGGTTCGTTACCCTTAGTAATCTGCTGAGCTCCTGGACCTATATTTCTGTATAGGGAAGAGCACTCTTCTTGATTTAATGTCCTTTCGAAAGACGAGCATCGCGGGAGGGTTGGTTAGTGGCCTCTATATCGCCGCGGCTGGACAGTCTGAATGACACTGATTACCTAGGCTGTATTGAATGGTCAGGTATTGGATGCGGGTACGATGCACAAGATATCGAGCTTCGTGGAACAAGAGGATGCTCTACTGGGTGTCCTCACCGTCTGGGAATCAATATCTTATGCTCTCCGCCTCCAGTAAGTTGTCTTTTGGCCTCTCGCTCAGCATTTAATAGCTAATTAAACCCTGGAAAGCCTCCCAAATCTTCCGAGAAAGCAGGTCAACGAACGTGTCGATCGAGTGATCAAAGCCCTAGGGCTACAATCGTGCGCAAACCAACGCATTGGCACGCCCATTCAGCGAGGGATCTCAGGTGGTACGTACACGAATTGCTGCCTGTAGATCGGCCCGGATATTGAATCATTCTGAAGGTCAAAAGCGACGAGTTACGGCCGCTTGTGCTATGGTTACATACCCGTAAGTAGCCCCCTTGTGCGCACTTCTGTGTCCTAGTCACTCATTGCGCTTGATAGTCGGATCTTATATCTGGATGAAGTAACGTCGGGGGTAAGCCAGCGGCGTTCTTTTCCCGCGATTTGCTCTCTCAAATGTGCTTCTGAAGCTCGACAGCACCTCTGCCCGAGAGGTTGTGTCCGCTATTAGTTCTTTGGCTAAGGCGGAGGGCATAATCGTCATTGCCTCGATCCACCAACCACCTCTTGAAACACTATCACAATTTACCAAATTGATGTTTCTCGCGGAGGGCAAGATGTGCTACTTCGGCGGAGTAGACGAGCTGGAAGGGTTCTTTGAGAAGTGGGGTAGACCCGTGGGACGCTTTGTGAGTATCATAAATCCAGCCATTTCAGCGCTATTCCGAGATTCTTATACTTTGGGGCAAGACGACGCCTTCAGACCATGCCATGAACTTCCTGAATAGTGATTTCGAACATCGGGTGGGCTCGTCAGACACGATACGCGAATTCAGAAATTTCTATCTTTCTCTCTCGACCACGGAGCGGCCTACAACTTGCGACGAAAAGAAACTCATTGTGACACAACCACTGATAGATGATGGTTCAACTCTGCACGGAAAGGCGGGTGTGATGGGGACGCTAATCTGGAACACCCTCGTGCTCGCGGAACGTACAGCGCTGAACTACTCCCGTAATCTCCTAGCGTATGGCGTTCGGGCTGGCATGTACGGAGGTAAGCATCGTTTACCTGTGGCGCCGCTAGACCATTGCTCACGCACTGTCCTCGTGTCCTCTCTTGTGTCACGTATAGGCATGGGCTTCATGCTCGCGTGCGTGATTTTATATCTCGAGCGTTAGATTGGATATGCCAACTTTTCCTTTGGGTATAGCACCATTTGGATCCGTCTTGGAACAGAAGATTCAACAATCAATGATCGACTGTCCGTCCATTTCTACAGTGTGGCGTTCCTTGCCTTCGTAAGCTGAAAGATCTTGGCTCCATAAACTTCATTAATGCGTGCATTTCGTAGATGTCAGTGGCAGGTATTCCGGCATGTAAGCTTGCCTTCCTCCTGTCTTTGTATCTCCTTTCAGTAAACTTGTGTACTGATTTCAATCCATAGTTTTGGAAGAACGGTCTGTTTATTACCGCGAAACGAAGAATGGACTTTATACGACGCTTCCTTTTGTTCTCTCGAATACTCTCGTAAACATTCCATTCCTATTCATGTGCACCGTCTTCTTTACCGTTATCTGCTACTGGGCCATCGTAAGTGCACTTCTCTTAGACACATCCTGTCATTTTGCTGATCGTTGTTTGGTAGGGATTACACTCTGGTGCTGTGCCCTTCTTCCGCTTCTTGTCGTTCTTGTTCCTCGCTATCCTCGCTGCTGAGAGCCAGGCTTTGATTGTGGCTTCTCTGCTTCCCATATTCGTCGCTGCTCTCGCAATCAGTGCCTTGTAAGTCCCCTTTTGCTCGAAGTTGTTCGGCCACTAAGACCTTGGGTCGATGGTGCTCTAGTTTGAACGGCTTTTGGATGAGCGTCGGTGGATATTTGTGAGACCTCTCGCTTGCTCTGGTCCATTTTGACGGTCTCTGATTCCTCTTATCGCTGTATAGCATCAAAGCACGGTCGCTGCCTCGGTTTTGGTTCTTTAGTTTCCACTTTATGGACTATCAAAAATATGCTTTCGAGCTTCTGACGAACGTAAGACTCCCTGCCACCACTGCCGCTTTCCTGTTATCTCATCTCCATGTCTTAGTCCGACCTTCGTGGTCTGACCTTTAAATGCAACACCGTCATGAATGGCGAATGCGTTTGCGCCTACCCTACGTCTACGCCGGCGTCATGCACCGTCTCTGGGGAGGACATCCTCGACTACCTCGAGATTGGAGGGATATCCTACGGAAGATGGGCGGCAATTGTCATTTGTATCACCATCATCTATCGAGTCGCGTGAGTCATCCGATTCATTTCATCGAATGGCCGGGATTGATCACGAAAATAGGCTCTATTTTACATTGAAAGCTCGTTCATCTTAAGATACTCTCATTTCCATTGGTTTATGTAGATAAGGACCGTCCATCGTTGTAGTTGTACGATAAGTCGCTCGTGCGCCCTTAAAGGCGCCCCAACAGAGCTGTGGGAGAAAACTTGGTGTCCTGGGGCACCAAATTTTGGGTCCTCGTATTCCAGGTCACATATCAGTTTATCGTGGCACTTTGTACATATGCATTTCTTCCTTTCCTTCTGGGCTACTCATTTGTTCTTCACCACTCCTCGTCCATGCTGAGATAGTACCCTTCCTCCCCGTACGCCCACTGTACCCTCATATTGAAGCCGACTTCTCTGGATCTATGAGCTAGCGTAGCCGCTGCCTTTCCGAATGCCGAACTAACACTGCTCCTCGTTGGGATGAACGTAAAGCTCTGGAGTGCAGCGACACCATCGACGCCCTCGTAGTTTTCGATCCTACTATTAATCATCCGCACAACTTTCTTGGTAGACCAGTGTGGGGTGACTTTTTCGATCCTGGCCAGCCGTTGGTAGATGGTCAAGTGAGTGAGAACGGGGAGTGGGACAGCCAATGCATCCAGTTGATCAATGGGCGGCATGCAAAGCATTTCCATAAACGCTGAAGAGTGGAAGGTGTTCTCGAGTATGAGCCTCGTTAACTTGCGCGAGGGATGCACAAATGACATGAAGACATTCAGCGAGATCTTGATACCGTAGAAAGTGAGGGACTCAAGCGAAGGTAGGTGGAATGATTGTAAGGCATCGGAATCCCACTTGACCCAGCCATTGTTGTGTGTGGCGACGGCGAAGGCCTTGAGTGCGGGCATGGAGAGGTACGATAGCACATTCGTGGATGCGCCATGAATAAAGATTAACTTGAAGCTCTGCAGATTCGGAAGGTCGACCGGCTCGGGTTCCACCCATAACGCATGCTCATAGAGGACGAAGGTCGCGTCTTGTAGATTTGGACAGTAAGAGAGAACGTTCAGCATGTCCTCCGGCGACACCTTCGCGGTGCGAGTACTGAAGTGCGTCAACTGCGCCCAGGGAAAGTCGCCGTAGAAACGGACGAGGGGGAGATATTGAATCCTCGTCCCTCGGTCCACCATGGTAAGGACCGCCTTTCGCAGGTTTGGCATCGGCGCCGGTTGGAAATCCTCGTCACCGTCAGCGCCTGAAAGACGTATGCATAAAGTCTCAACATCTTCGGCGACGACTCCAAGCCTTCTAAATTCATGTGCGATTTCCATTATGCAAAGGGCATGAATAGAAAGGTTTTTGATCGTCCTCCAGGGCTGAAAAGCTGGGATAACGAACATGTTAATAGATGGGAACGACGTTGGCGGAGGGCCGGAGAGCCGCTCCAACGTAAGGGTGAGGGGAAGCCCCCGAGAGGCAGAGAAGAACCACCGAGTCATACCCTCCACGTTCTCAGGCTTATGCCTCATAAAAATCTGAAGCTCTGTCCATAAAAATAGACAAGAGCGGGCGACTTGTCGCCAGCGGCTGGACACCTGGCAAAGCTTCATGCAGGAGCTATTCCGCGCCGACGCGTCACTCGACTGCACATAGTAGATGAACACATGCTCCAGGACCTCTGAAGGGAGTCGGCGGACGGCGGATTGGAGGACGGTGGCTTTGGCACGCATCGAGGCGATGCGTCCACGGCTGGACTCGACGCGCGCGAGTTGCTTTTGGAGCCAGGCAATTTGGGTCTTGATGGATGTCTCCTGGGCGTCGAGTGCAGCTGTGGCGGCATTGCAGTCAGAGAAAAGGTTCTCGATTTGGCCAGTCTCGTCTTCTGTCGGAGCACTGTTGCTCCTCGCAAGTTGTCCGAGATTGGTTTGAGCTCTTCGGAATGGGTCTGAACGCGCTGGAGGAGGGCTGTATTAGTAGGACGTGCGAATATAGACCATATAAATACTCACCGAGACACGTTACGATGGCGGGCATGTAGGGGTCTGTTGCAGAACTTTCGTCTAGAGAGCCGTTGGGACTATTCGGGGTGGGCATCTTGGATACGGTGACGGGGGGATAGAGAAAAGACGAGCTCGATGGCCCGGCTTAAGTAGACCAAATATTGCCACCGAGTGGCCCCAGGAAAACAATCGAGAGGCGGGCCATCCATTGTCCATAGTCAACACAAACGATGGGTTGCTTGGCGTTCGGCGCAATGTCCGTATTAGGGACGCAACAAGCCAAATCCGGAAGCCTGAGCGGGGCCACAGTTTCGCCTCACGTGAACACAGTCAGATGATATCGATACGGCACGAAGTTCTATGCATTTACACCGCGCATAGGTTAAATTTCTGTGGTAAAAATGTCTCCAAACCCTAAATGAACATGTTAAATAGAATGGTGCAATTATGGAGGCGGAGGCATCTGAAAGACACTTAAGAAATTTACCAGTGGATTTGAGACACAAAGAGCCACTTACAAACACTGGACACTTTTTTTCCGCCTCGAGGCAACCACTTTATGTAGAGCAAAGCGTTTTTGACCTGGAGACAAAGGGAAAAACGCGCAGAAAACATTTAATCTCCTTCTCCTGCCCGAAACATTCAATAAATTTTGAAATCGGCCTCACTGGTAAGCGGTGGTGGGATTTACTTCCCACCGTTGAACCTGTTTTCGTGATGAATTTTCCAGGAGAAAAACGATACGGAATACCTAACGGGTTCAACAGCGTTCATTGCAAATTTTGTGCCCAAAAAATTCCTCGATGCCCCCCGTGATTCGAGATGGTAGAGCGCTCAGGGACACAGAGCTTGAGAAGGCGACGCCCGGACCAGGCTGGGACTAGGAGGTAAATTTGGGGACCTTTCACAACGCTGGTAGACCATGGTAATCGCGAAAGCCGGCATCAGCTCAACGAACTTATGCGTTGGACAAGGGGTACATTATGTATTAGAGAGTAAATCAGCGCCTTCAGTACATGCGAAATGTAAAGAGAACTTAGCAAATTTCCGCCTGGGTTGTCCGGAGGTTCGGCTGGCATAGATAAGAAATTCCGGAGAGCGCAGGTCGGCTATAAGCGCGAGTACGCGGGATAGCACCTAAATAATAGAGAACTTGCCGCAGATATAGCGTTTGAAAAATCAGGATTTCGATGACGTTTTCCAAGGTGTGGTTGTCAAGATCTTCAAGAAGGGTCCACGTCGGCGACTGGCCATGCGCATGTAAGACAGACGAGCGAACTTGAAATTGCCCACTTGGAAAGATATCTGCGAATGATTTCGAACTCAATCGGATGAGCAGCAGAAAAATTAGAATTTGCAGAATCTCCGGCGCCAGACTGCTAACCTGTAGAAGGAGATCTATAGAGGAGCCACACCTTCAGATCCAGGACGAAACAGTCGATTCCAGCTGTATTGTATCTGACGCGGCTTGAGCTCGTGGCGAGGGCAAAGCGAGAGACATGAATCATAAACTGCGTTGTCGGTGCCAAGGGTGATGCCGGCTTTGAAGAATATCCCATCGAGGACCTCTGAGAAAGATCTGAGAGTATGAACGAAGAGCGCGAGGGCGACGATCGTGTCATTTGACCTCCTTAAAGAAAGGCGATATCGTTCTTGTGTTTGAAATCGAGTCGATATCTTCGTGAATGCAGGAAATCGGAACTTGGATCCTCCGGGAGAGCAGCACTTGAATACTGTAGGCCAGAGTTGTATGTGCGATAACGAAGTTGGCTCGTCAACGTCAGAGCTGGTTTCCGGGAGGTGATGCCCTTTAGGGACTCTCCTGTATTTGACACCGGTATCAACGTCGATAATGGGCTCGCGCCTGAGGGAGAGCTAACAGAGGCCTGGGTAAGAAAACGTGAAATCAAGTGTCCTAGGAACGTGGGCAGCACACCGTGCAGCTGTGGAATCCGAGAACCGTCAGGAGCCGGCGACGGAGTCGAGGAAACCAGAACGTTATGTCCACATAAGATTCTCTTGAAGTGTTTCGTGGATGTCTGAAGAAATCTTCGCCGATGATAAAGGTTCACGGCGCGAAAACCATCGATTGCAATGATTTTATACAGTGTCGCGAGCATCATATTGGTTCTGCAGCGGAGATATATAGTACTACAAGATCACGAAATCAGCTCGAGCTCCGAAAAATCTGGGAGAAAGGCAAGACGCACCATTATTCCCTCTGATGAACGCGTCCCCGTATCGATTCGTCACGATCCCATTCACATGCTCCTCCGTCTGCTCGAGCGCGATGTTCATGAATCCGTCAAGACATGACAATATTCCTGAAGAAAAAAAGATTTTATTTCGTCGATATCCCTGATCCGTCGAGTTGAACAGAAGAACGCACCTCGATAGTCAACCCCAGAAGTCAACCTCACGATTACGTGTTTCCCGACGACGCCCTTGAGGAAGTCCGTTGGCGACCCGGTGTGGGTTTGTGCTGGTGGTGGTGGAGGTGGAGTCTGGTCAGATGGGGGTTTGGGGCTGAGGTCCATTGGCTTGGGCACGCTGTGGTCGACGAGGAGGTTGGCCTGGAGAAAGAGTGGTCGTTGATTGCAGGTGTTTGGATTTGAGGCCATTGACCTTACGGAGTACCGGCCCGAGCGAAATGACAAACGCAGAGAGATGCTCCAAAGTTACTCAAGATATTAGAAGATGAAGGTAAAGTTTAAACACCGTTATGCAGTTAGAAGTATCTAGGCCATGAGATAAATATAACGATCGTCCATTCTATGCAAGAGTATCTAACCAGTCTGTCCGTAGAGCTTCAACAGAAATAGGCGCCAATGCCCTATCCAGCACTGTCAGCCGCACTCCACTCCCTTCCTCCACCTTCCTCGTCTTCAACATCTCCAACTGAGCGACCATAACCATATCCTTCAATATCGTCGTGTTCGTCGCCCTACTACCGCCATCGACAGCAGGCTCCGGACCCGCCTGCACCGTAATCCGCTTGACGCTGGGCGGCACCCTCGACGGAATCACACATTCATCGTCTTCCCCTGGAACTTCTGAGCGCAAAGCTTCTTCAAGCTCGTACACGAATAGCCCCGCCGCGCCAAGGCCGGATATTCGAAGATGGGTCAAAGCGGGGCACGCATCTTCGAGCGTTGACATTTGGAAGAGCCCATGCGGGTTCCTGTTCCCGAGGAGGTGGAGGCTTTGCAGGCGGGGGAACTTGCCGACTGAGGATGGGAAAGGGTAGAATCCGGACACGATCAGGGCGCGGAGGTGGGGAAAAGAAGTGCGAAAGAGCCGCGCGATTAGTGATGTGCTCGCGAGGTGGGTGTGGACGACGAAAGAAAGCGTTTGGAGAGTCGGGGCAGCAAGTGTGATGATTCGCATGAGTTTTTGCGGGTCGACTGCATTTGATGGATGCAGGACGTCGGGACTGGCGAGGAAAAGGTTTTTTATGTAGCGCAGATGGGGTGGGGTGCTCTCGAGGCGCTCCAACAACCCAGTAACCTGCTTCTCGTCGGACGCAGAGACGGTCCTATAAAGATAGGGCTTCGCGACCTCCTGGAAATATCTCGAGACGCTGCGGAGGGCGCGAATGGTTTCTCCATCATCGGTGCAGGCGAATTCGCAGATGTAGGCGTGTAATTCGGGGGGTAGGGTGTTCATGGCGAGCGTCTTAACCTAGGGGTAGAGCGTAAAGATAGTGCAACCTTGAGGAAAAGAGCGCCAGCGAAGAACAGCATCGCTCAAAACTGTACATGGTGAATAAGAGCCAAGATGATGAGCATATGGCGACATCTCGCGACATAATGCGATCACGTGATGTACGCGTCGCTACGACGCGTCTTGCTAATTATCACGCTTGCGGTCATGGCCCCTGAATCAGCGTCGAGAAGCCTGTACTGCGAATGGTGCGTTGAGAGGAGAGAACGGCGAGCTTCTTCTCCTTATGATAAGTCGGACTTCTGCAGGCGAGCCAAGAAGGGATGAATGTATCGCCCAAGGCGGATTCCGGTTACGATGCAAATCGGCGAGGACGTGTTTCAACGGAGAGCTGACGGTTTGACAATGAGTGGGCTGATTCATACGATTGCGAAGCAACGCCATTGTTGCACGGGATCGTTGACGAAGGGGATTGGTAGACGGCCCGAAGGTGCTGGCCAAATTGGCATCGGAAAAGAATAAAATAGAAGTCGCATTCGTGGAATCCGTAGACAACTACATGCAATTTTTATTAACAAGATCGCAACTCCAAGGAAAGGGAGGCCCAAATACTGACATCCGACCCCCAGACAACCATGTCGGACACATAACGTCGCCGCCACCTCCACCTCCACCTCCACCTCCACCCTCCTCATCCACCATCCCGTCCCCATCGAGCCATGCCTGGTCGGGCTGCGCGTTCATCCATGCCAGGTAGATGGGAGGCACCATCGCCATGATTTCCGTCATACTCCTTCCAGAGGGAAGGAAAGTCGCGCTCGAAGTCGATCGCGCCCGTACCGTACAGTTGATAGAGCTTCTGGCCGATATTTGCGATGACGAAGTGGTAGGGGATGTGCAAGTCACATTCTAGGAGGTCTTGGAAGGAGTGCATGCTGGGCTTTAGGCGTGCAGGATTGATTAGGTCTTCGTCTCTGGCCGTGTCACGTTGGACTGGCCACGAATCTGAACAAAAGCGACTGTTCTGGGTGTAGAAGATGGCCAGCGTTGTCTCTAGTGAGATAGAGTATAGACAGACGGTGTCTGTGTCCTTCAGCAGGTTTGCGGTCGAGCCCGTCAGGTAGTTGGATCGATGCCCGCCCACGTACGCCTTTTCCATGTCGAAAAGCTCAGCGGGTATCCAGAACCAGCCAATGTGCTTCCCCTTTTCGGTCATTTTAACTCTTAAAGACAGCGACTAGACGGAACATGAATTCGAATAAACCCACCAGCGATCGGATGCCGTCGACACGCAGGCTATCGAACTTCATGTCCCGGACCACTCCAGGGTATCGGCCCATCTTCCATGTCGATCAGGTCAGTGTGGGTATCAGAGCGTCCAGGAGGCGCCAGAGAGCGATTCTCCATAGCGTTTTACAAGCATGATGATAATGATGAAGGAATCTGGCCGTTGTGGTTAGAATCCGATGAAATCGGAGTGTGACATGCCACACCTGACATCACCGTGTGACGGCCCGGAGCAAGCTTCTCAGCTCCTCTCATTCAAGCTTCAGCTTCAGCTCCAATCCACCTGCTGAAATCTATACTATCCGTCGAAGATAGGGGATATGAGTGGAACCAAGACGCTCAGAAAAGGCCTCACCTGTCTTTTCTGTCAACAGAGCACCCATGATACGCATTTTACCCCTATGAAGTGCGCGAGGGTGAGCGATTGAAGTTCTGCAATAAAAATTGAAGTCCTGACAAATTGTCTGTAGTGTAAAGTGGCAATTTATTGCTCCAGAGAGGTCCGTTGTTTCGGAATCTCACAATTGTGGGCCTCAGTTCACGACGATGCTCTTGTGCTAACCAGTGCCAAAAAGCTCATTGGTGAGATGGATGGTGCCGGTCGCGATCTTTTGTTCATACTTGAACATCTTACTAAAATACGCCAACGAAATCTTAGGTCTACCCATAAACCCGACTGCGGCATCCCGGGGACCGACGACAGGCCTTTGGTTACCAAGATCCTCGCGCGCTTCTGGAAGAACCCAACCTTGCTGCAACTCTTCCAAGAGCAAGTTACGAGGACGTTCTACGATTACATTTATGCAGATGGCGTCCCGAACTTGGATAAAATGTGCATTGGCGAAGTCGTTTCCTACTTCGCTCCATGCACCGCAGCACGCTCGTCCCAGGCCCAGCCCTCCGAGATGGGGATGTTTCAAGTCTCGCACATCGTCGATCGTACCCCGCGGAACGACGCTGAAAAAGCCACGGTTCCCTCGTACGAGTATTGTGTGCAACTATGGAAGGACATGTGTCGGTATCAGGTAGAAGACCGTGGCCGTCTCGTCAACCCAATTATTGTCATCATGTTCTGGTGCCAGGGTGTAATCGCGCAGATAATGGGCGTCCCGATGACTGCTGCGAGCATTAGGGACGCAAAAAATAATGAGAGGTCTGCGACGATGGCTGTCCCTTCCCTCAATATTGTATCCTTCAGCCAAGAGCTTCCTCAAGGTTCATTTACGTGCGTCGTGTCTTCTTCTCTAGTCCTTCCGGGTTCTACTTTTGATTAGGTATATCAACAAAACGATACAGTCAGACAAGAAAGACCAGCTGGGGATGCGGAAGCCAATGTCGGAAATAGACAAGGAGTTGTGGGCGACCACTCCACACGTTGGGCCTTTCGAGAAAACCCCGACAAGGGAATAAATTGTATTCAAATTTGCCGTTTTCTTATCGATATCCCTTTCACATAAGTAGTGGGGATGTTAGCGTCTTTCTCTCTTGTAACTTCGCCCGCTGGGTACTATCTGAACGCCCTGCTCGTGGGTAGCGAAGGAGAGCCTAGGAAAGCATGTGCAGCCTCGGCGCGGCGATTGCGGGGGTATGGATTTGTCCGAATAGCCAAAAAAGTTTTTGAGGAGAGAGGGCGTTGCGAGGAGTGACGAGGAAGAGGATTTTATGTGCCGGAGATGCAGTGGTGGGCCTTCTAAGCCGCTCCAACTACTTGCTTCTCGTCGAACGCAGAGATGGTTCTGTATAGATACCGCTTCGAAACTTCCTTGAAGTACGCCTCCGAGCGCGAGAATTGTTTTTCATCGTCTGTTGACGAGCATGACTAGCAGATGTAAGTCTTCGTTGTGGGGTGAATTGACGAGCGTCGATAGAGCTGGGGGATACGACGGCGAGGTAATGGCGCCTGCGCACGGAATGGGCGACAAACGCCATCGATTGACGTGCTAGAGGACTTCAAAGGTCGTAGGATGACCCAAGATTGGGACGCAGTCCGACGAAGGGATGCATCGTAGAGTGCCGTTTCCGAGGCCCATGCATGGATGACTATACGCCGTCTTATCAACAAATCGTGACTCCGAAGCGAGAGAAGCTCAAATACCGACGTAAATCCCCCCCAAAAAACCCCTTCCCTCTCCTCTTAGCCATGCTCTTCATGACACATCGGACATGTCCCCACCAAATCCTCTTCCTCGTAAAAGTCGAACTGGTCGCGTATCGAGTTGACATGGTCCTCGCACTTATCGAGCAGGGCCTTGACCGCCACCTGGACGTCCCACAGATCGTGCTCGCCTCGCTTGCGTTTCTTGTTAGGCGGTATGCGGGGTGTCTCCTGCTCTTTGAGGAAGATGAGCAAGTAGCTGTGGAGGAGGTTGATACCGAAGTGGAACATGGTTAGCTGGCGCTCGGACACGACGGCTCGTTGCTCGAGTTCTGAAAGGGAGGAAAGGAACTTTCGTCAGCACCGTAGATGACAACGGGGACAGACACGCAAGTTCACCAGAGATGCGTTGCTCGAAGGCTTTTTGGGTTTTCTGCAATTGCAAGACCTGTTTCCTCCTCTTCGCATACTTCCGCTTGCTCTCGCTCTCGACTGCTTTGAGCGCATCCAGATCCTTCTGCAGCTGCACCACCCTTGCCTTATTCTGCGTCTGCTCTTGCCCTTGAACATTTTGCAGATGCTCCAGCTCCATGGCCCGACTTTCGACTGTCTTCCGCAGCGCGGTGTTCTGAATGGAGTCGGCCAAAGAGTTTCGATATAGGAACTTCAGGTTGTTCGAGGTTTCCTCGTGGGCGGCTTCGCTCCGAGTAAGTTCCTTTCGAAGAGAGCTCAACGACACTTGATCCCGCTCAGCTTCCCGACGAGCCTCCGACAAGTGTATCTCCATCTCCGCAACAGCGATCTGCGCCGTCTTCAGCTGCTCCTGTAGCGCAACCCCACGTTCGACCTCCTTCGCGTGCTGCTCAACGCGCTCGCAAAGTTCTGACTGCTGGGCTTCGAGGAGCTTCTTCAAGTCCATCGATTGCTGACTTTCGTGTTGGGCCAGGCATCGTGCTTCCAGCAGTTCGCCCTGAAACTTCATGATCGCCTGCTTATCGGCCGCCCATCCCTTCATCGCCGCAGACAGGTCGTCTTGGACACGCTGGAGCTCTGCCTGGAGACGTAGATGGGATGTGGATCGTTGCTCCTCCTGCAGGCGAGAAAGACCTTGGTCGGCCACGAGTTGACAGTGCTGGACGAGAACTTTGAGGTGCAAAAATAGCGATCTGGAATCTTGAGCTGGAAGAATAGATGAGATACATGATGACGGAGAATCGCGAGGGGGGCGAAACGCACTCTGAGCTCCGGGCGTGCCATTCACATCTTCCACCCGACTCAGCGCACCCAAACCGCCATATGTATTCGCAGGCAATGTCGGTTGAGGAGGCACTGTGTGCAATGAAGCTTGAAAGCGAATGTTCCATGTCGCTCCGCGCTCGTGCTTCCGCTTGGCTTTAGGCGGCACGGTATCGGATGGTGTATCTCGAGATTTCGAATAGGATGGATCTAGGCAACCTTGGGTGAGAACGAATGAGATGCTGGAAGTGAAGAAAAAGAGAACACACCCATCCCTTAAGAGAAGCCTCGTATTGCGTGCCTGGAAGGTGGAAGAGAAATCCGAGCTCGGTGAAGACGTCGAAGCTCACATTGGTCGCAGGGTCGCACTCCGGAAGCGGAGATGACGGCATTTAGTCTTGTAGGGAAAAAGGGTTTTTGGTTTGGGAAGTGAGGGAGAGACCGCTATTCTCAAGGATGCAAGGACTCTGTCGCCAGTCGTAATTGAGTTCCAAGTGTTACGTTTGGGTTTAGGGAGAGAGGAGCCTGAAGCAGCCAGAGACGCACAGTAAGCTTGTAAATTTAATTATCTCTCCACCTCGATCATATCTTATCAATTCCAATTGCAGGCCACACCTGTGTCCATCCACAGAGAATATCGTTCATGAAATCGTGCGTTCCTTCATATGTGATGCTGAGGTGGTTATCGAATCTCGACGCGGCAAAAATCGTGAATACACGAACAGCGAGAATACTACCGTCAAGAAATGTCGCAGTCAACCGCCCAACAATGTTCACCATAGCACAGAGGACACCCCACGAAGATCTCTTCCTCATGAAAATCAAGCTGATCCTATATCGAATCGACATGATCTTCGCCCTTGTCAAGTGAAGCTTTGACGGCAAGCCGGACGTCCCACAAGTCGTGCTCGCCTGCTTCGAGTTTCTTGTGCGGCAGCATGCGGGAAATAGAGTGCTCATGGAGGATCGAAAGGAAGCGACCATTGATTTGCTCGATGCCGAAGTAGACTCGGGCAAGCTCGCGCTCGGGGAGGACTGCATGTTCGACAAGTGCTAAGAAGATTCTGGTCAGAGCTGCGTACTTGGAAATAGGCTGACGTAGACGTACGAGAAATATGCTCCTGCAGCTCCTGGACCTGATTCGGCTGCCTGACACCTGTCCGCTTTCTCTCAGCTCGCAGGCGGTCCACCCCTTGCTCTTTTCATTTACTTCCTCTTGGAGCTCCTTGTTAGGGAGAAGTAGCAGATGTTTGCCCTGGCGCAGGTCTGCTTATGCTAGTTTGGTGTGTCACGCAGAGCCTGGCATCTCGTCTCGAGCAACTGGCTCGGCAGCTTCCTAATAGCTTCCTAGTCGATCGTCCAGCCTGTCGTCGCGGCTGAGAGGTTGTCTCGCACTTGCTGAAGTTCAGCTTGGAGGTGCACATCAGACGTTGGGCGTTGTCCTTCCTCGAGGAGAGAGACCGTGGTCGGCGAGTTGGCGTTACTGAACGAGACCTTTGAGATGTAAGAACAAACTTCTGGAGTCTGGAGCTCCAGGAATACGGAGCTGAGAAGTGGATTACTGACAGGAGTGGGACAACACGTACCATGATCTGGCTCCCCATTTCCGGCCTCCACAGGATTCGGTACACTCAAAGCGTCGTGGGTGCGCATCCGAGCACGCTCTATGTGCGACGAAGTTGAAAGAGAACGCTCCAAGGAGTACCCCGCTCGTGCTTCCGCTTGGCTCGAGATTCCAGAGTCGGATACTGTGCTTCTTGACTCGTAGTGCGAATGTGCTGCGGCGTCTTCGCAGAAGGTCAGAATGGCTGTTGCGCTGATGGTGAAAGAGAAGCTGACGCACCCATTCCTTAGTAGACTGTGTCCACCGTAAGAGCGGATGGACTGCGTAGAAAGCAGAAGGCCAGATCTCGTAGACGGTCCCACAATTTACACAACGACCTCAGGGTTGTTCTATTCAAGCGGAGATGCGCGCTTCGCGGGAGGAAGGACTTTCGGTGAAAAAGAGTTCGTTGGGTTGAGCGAGCGAGAGCAATTCCATCCATTAGACGTCGTCGCTAGTACATAGTCGTTGGAGTTCAACAAGCTGTTCGAACGGGCTCAGGAACAGGAACGATTGAGATGTCTTTCGATCTTATCTTATCAGACCAAATAAGGCATAGTCGAAGGCAATTCGACACTCCAAGGCCCATGTGTTTCTTCGAAGTGTATGTCCGCACGTTATAATGGAGATTAACATCAGCATGGGAGACCTGGAGACCGTATTCGTTTGAATGCCCTGTACATGCTTTTCCCAAACAATTTTTGAAAGGCGGATTTGGGCGATCGCCGATATGGAACAAAATCTTCACGACGGGATCACAAGTTTAGAGCAGCTGCTCAGCATGGTCGTGAGCAGGGTTGCTGCGCCACAAACGCGGAGGCCCGAGTGGCATTCAAAAAATCTTCTCTTCAGCTTCCTGAAAGGCTGCGAATGGTATCGTCAATGACTTTGTGCTGCACAGATGCAAGACGCCACGCGTGGCGTGTGAGGGTCCCTTGCAGCACATGGTTACCGACGCCCACCTCGGCTGTCAGCTTCAACTTGGTTCCTGGAGGGTTTACCGAGTGCGCGAAGCGTACAAGGGTATTTACAACAATTAAAATTAGATCGTAAGATCATACTCTCGCTGAGAACAAGTACACCAGTGGGGGTAGTTTTATAATTACATCTTCTTATCGCCGGCGCCGGGGTAGGGAGAAGTGGGTGAAAATGCGACCGCTGTCTTATGCTGCCCGGAAGGCGGACGGACGAGGGGAGCGCATCAGAACATAGCCATCAGACGGGGATTGTATGGACGATGTACTTACCTGATCGAAGGAATCATCTTGCGTCGTTTCCATCGTGGTCTTCATTTCGATTGATATCGTTTGGGGTGCAAGCTGAATGGACATGAAGAAGAGTCGGTTATGATTTATTCGACGGCGATGCAATCGGCGACGTACCTCGACGCGAGCGGTATTATTGCCGCCCCGAGAGGACCTTCCTCTCGAGAAACGGTCTAACGAGGGCATGGACGTGCTTGACGCCTCTCTCAGCTCTTGTCGGGAGTTGAGGCTGATGTTACGAGTCAGTAATGACGAGAGTTGGACGAGCAACCAGGCACATACGACGCCAAGAGACTGTTGGAGTACACTGAACAGAGCGATCAGCGAGATTCCTGGAATAACGGAGTACGAGCCGACTCACGTTTTGCCAGAGACGTGTAAAGAGCCAGCCAGACGACTACACAGAATGAGACAAATAACTTGACGGTAGAGGAAGAGACGCACGATTATTAGGCATGGCCTGGTACTAAAAGAAAAGCTGAGTTTTGCATCGAGAAACTCGGAACGAAATGCACTTACACAAATGAGCAAAACAACAGCCGCGACACTGCAAGAGGTGAGCCAGAGTTGGGGTGGCAGCGAGGAATTATTTACCTCGTAAGTAATCCAGTGCCTATTAAAGTTTTAGCCTCGTTCAGAAGGAAGAGACGACGAAGAACTCACGGACGGTGTAGGCAATAAGACGATCAATGACGGTGGCAATTCTAACAGCGAGCGCGATTAGTCGGCGACAATTACCAGGCAATCTAATACGCACCGTTCGAAGGCCTGGCTCCTCTTCTTCGAAAGGTAGTACAACATGGAAACCGCGATAATCACGTCGATACTGGCGCCGGTGCTGAGCAGAGTCGTGACGAGCCACGAGTTGTTTTCACGGTAGTCCTGCACGCTCTTGGACGTCACTGCACGGTAGGACAGGTACACGCTCCCTACGAAGCGGATGCTCGACAAGGACATGCAGAAAATCCCGATGTACGCGTAGGGCTTGGGAAGCACTCGGAATAGACGAAGAGCGAAGAAACACTAGGAGAGGTTAGGGAAAGGTAGAAGCTCGGAGAGAATATTCCGCACTTGGACCAATGTTGTTATGGCTCCTGCGATCGCGATTCCTGAACTCAGAGCTGGGAAGGTGAGCAGGAGTTGAGGCTTTCCGTAGAGGGTGATGGTCGCGCGATAGACCTCATAGCTAACGGCGATCGTGTGTCCTATTTCCAATAACCACACCGCACCAACCTAGCAAAATAAATTAGAGAAAGGTGAAGTCTACGATGCGTCAGTACTCACGAGAGTCTTATACCCCCACCGATCCTGGCGGAACGTCGTATAGTATATGTACGCCTGAAGCGTCACGATACCGAAGAGGAATATCGAGAAGAGCGACCCGATCTGGAGGGCCCCAACGCTGTCCGTGAGATCGACATGGACGAGGGGTGTTGCAGCAGACATCTCTTCGTGTCGAACGCGTCCAGCGACCGTGTGCGTTGCTCGTCAGGGGGTGGGTTGGTCGAGGTGGAAGGGAAGGCACTCAGAGAAGGGTCCGACGAGGAGAAAAGATTTACTTATACCTATTTTCGAGATCTGGGTTCCCCTGCGCGGATCATCTGAGCAAGGGGCTCCCCCGGCTAGGTGACGGTAGCGAGTGAGGCGGTCGGATTGAAGCGAGCGTCAAGCCGACTTGGCGAGATGATGGCAATCAAAGCCAATGTTGCCAACACCTACTGCCTCCGCTCGACCCCTTTCCGATATGTCGGGGGACAGGAAGAATTTCGGCGTCTTTCGTCGAAGACGACCCCTGGCCTTCTCTCGAATATGCCCTGCTTAAGCCTGCTTATTGGCGATTGAACTTCTTCGCGGCTGCGAAAAGCATGGAAGAAACAGTTAGGCAACGCTATCCGATGACGCTTCGAGAAAGCGATGGATAGAAAAGTAAATTATATACAGCATTTCGCAGAGCATGGGACTTTCGTGGGCGGATTAATGAGAGTATAACGGTGCACATGTACCAAAATTTTATGATTATACGCCATACGCTCGACGGGGTCACGGCTCCTTCAGAATAACTCCTTCACGATAAGGCGGGCCGTCAGCCAATAGGTCGTTGCGAGTAGAGTTGCTCGTTCGTGTTTCGAGGGGAATGGCATGGGTGGACTAAGTTGAGCACTAAATAAAAGAACGAAAGGATTGATCGAGGGCAATTTGCACACCTTAGCGCCGTCAACGCGGCTTTCCGCCGCAGTGTCCGCGCCGGCGAATCTGGGATAAGAGACTCCAGAAGAGAATGATTCCGATAGTTCTTCCTTAAAGCCGCGTCTTGAATTGAGCCTAGTGAGCAGGGTTAGACACCGAACGGCCTAGAGAGGACCATAGAGCACGCACGCGGAAACGAAGGAATTAGAGTAGACTGATTGAGACATTTCAGCTGGAAGACTCGGAATGACTAGGGCGCTAACTCACGCTTGGCCAACGCCGTATACATAGCAAGGGAAATAACTAGATATTGTTCAGATCACGGTAGATAGAAGCGTCACCCAGCACTTACGAGAGGGAGCAAGTGTTTGAAACTAGCGTTGATTCAGAGAGGTGATCTGCTGGGAGAAGCTGTAATCACTCACAAGAATCAAAACAGTGACGGCTACAATACTATGGACAAATATGAGCATTTTTCCAACGAGCGACTGAAATGACCGACCAGGTTATGAGTCCAGTTCCTGTGAAAAAATGAGCGACTTTCCACGGCGAGAAGCCTGATAACATGGACTTACGAATGGTGTAAGCAATAAGTCGGTCGAGGAGTCTGGTGGTTCGAGCGAATGCCAGCTCGCGTTGCTTGAACAAGAAATACGACAGAGACCCTGCGTTGATGACGTCGATCGCAGCTCCGATGGCTAATAACGCTGTGAGGTAGTCCTGGAATTCCACCAGGTAGTTCGCATAAGAAGTCATAAGAAATCCCTCAACGCTCGCGTAGATGCTCAGGATGCAGCGCACGGTGGAAGCGATGATGCACCCGCCGCCGACATAGCAATATGGCCGAGGGAGAAATTTCCAGACACGCAATGCGAAGAAGTTCTGACGCCATGTTAGCAGAACAACGGAGACGAGACGAGTAATCAAGGCTACGCACTTGGACCAGCATTGTTATCAAGCCCCCCAATAGCATCACTGCCGCGAAACCAGGGTATTTTGTGACTGCTCCTGGAAGACCATAGTATGTGATGGTCGTTCTGTAAATTTCATATGCGACGAAGATCGTGTGGGTTAGCTCGAGAAACCTTTGCGACAAATCAGCGGCGGCGGTGAGAACGGGCGAGAATGGCCTACCAAATGACCCCGACCTAGAAAACGCTTTTAAGACTCGATTTTCGAAGGGTAACGCTCGAACTCACCATCCACTTCAGAATTCGAGGATCTTTTGGCCTGCTGGAGTAGTAGACATGGCACTGCAGAGTGACGATTCCAAAAAGAAATGTGGCTGCCATTGATCCGATTTGAATAGCGCCAAACGTATTTTCGATCGTGGCTTCCATCTTGGCTGTGGGCCTCTGACGTTCACGAACAGCGCAAAAACGACGACCGTACCGCGGCCTAGTGGTGTCGAGGTTCTCGAGGGGCAGAGCAGAGCGACTTGTGCCAGCACGTCGTGGTCATTGAAAGAGGTTCACATTGACGTCGAGCTACCATTTAATTCCAGCTTCCCTGCATGTAGCAAACCAACAGGGTTTATCGTTTGACTGTTAGGGATCCCGTGTTTTGACATCACTACCTTTCCCACAAACCTCTGACCAGTCCGTTGGCCTTGGCGCTTACGATCAATTCCTCCACTTGATCTCCGGCGGATGGCCAAGAATATGGGGAACATAGGAGTATCAGCTCTCCACGATAGAATTTAGTCCCGAACGACGGACGAATATTCTTTTCCGACTCTCGAAGGTATGGCCCCCTATCTCGCATGATTTTCATTTTCGAGCCCTCTCATCCGCAGGTCAGGCATTTAGAGGAGACCATCGTCGTTCCTGTATCAGTAGTCCTGCCGATAATCAATCAGAAACTTAAATATAGACTATCGCCCATTTAGGCGTGTGTTTAGAGCCCAGAGGTCGAGGGTGCATCACGCGGGGCGGAAATTTTCTTCCTTGGACTGTGGGAGGCGGTTACACTCAATCCGGCCGTACCCCGGTTCTCCTCGTATTTAGATTCAAGCCCTTATATTCAGAGTTCAATTCAGGCAAACACATAAGTCAGGCCCATCTAGTCAACAGACCTTATCGTAATGCCCCTATGGCGCGCCGAAAGACTGTTCATATTGACCGTCATACACACTGAAATCTTTTCTGGAGCATGGGAATGAAAATTCTTGGGGTTCCGCGGTACGTACTCTACACATTCGATGGTCTGGAGGAAGAGTAGTAGGCGACGATGAAGGAAGCTGTTTTGATGGCCGGAAATATCCGGACCGACGAAACATAGCCTAATTTGGCTGTGCGGCGCATTTGCGGCTCAACGCTCACCCTCGGCTACCCCGCAATTTCGACAGGAGCAATATCGGCCCTCGTCTTTGTCATTGAAATATGCAATTACATAGAGTCCAGGAGTCGCCCAAATCATTCCCTGCCGTTTGGTAGGCCTCAAGCCAGGGTTTTCAATTGAATTTCTTGCCCAAATACGACGGTCGCGAGATACACCCCGAGCACTCGAGTAAAGAGTAAATTCTGCCAAGCAATATAAAGGTTCCTGAATTTCAGTAGAAATTACTCTCGATGTTCGAAACGAATAGTCGAAACAACGAGTGTCCATTGCCCAAGTTCCACGTCGACTAGGGCGGAGACGGACTGGGTAGGAACGCGGACGCCGGAGACATGTCATTGTGTTTAGGATGACAGAAAAATGCCTAGATGCTTGAAAGTGTCGGACCTTCTTCTACTTCGAACTTACGAAATGACTTTCAATTTAAACTATCTGAATGAGGACCACTTCTGCTCTAGTATTTTAGTAGGTGCATAAAGGGGATGAAAACATTGCATTTGAGTATGGAACCGCGGACGTCATGCATGAATGTAATAACAATATAGCGTCTAACAAATCGACATCGAGAGACAGATAGCTAGGTATGTAACATGGGGGTCCATAGTTGCGTTGCATTGCGTAGATAGGGACACGGAATTGGGAGAATTCGACGAGGCAAAAACAATAACGAAATAAATGCATAAAGAAGTTTAACACGTCTTCGAGACGCCTAGATAGTAAGTAAGGGTGCGTAAGGGTGCGGTAATGGTATAGCGAAACATGATGTGCGGTATATAGATGCAGATGCCTTGAGAGCGAGAATTAGATTGTGTAAATGGATTATAAGGAGCTTTGAATTCAACAATGCGAGAAGGGAGAATAGTAATGCATAAAGCGGAAGAACAAAGCGAAAACAATAGTTGTACGAAGAAGACGCAAAAAAGCCAGACGGGAACGAGGTCGTCCCACTCACGTCCCACTCAGGTTCGAGGCAAAGAGATCCCGGCTCCACCAACGTTGGATGGACGCGGAGCCTGGGTCTGGCGCTTAACCTGTGCTTCCATCTTCACGCGCTGCTTGCGGATGTCGTCATCCTTAAGCTTGACCGAGAACGCGAGCGAGAGGAAAGCATCGAGCGTAGCAGGTAGCCATGCACTTGGTGGTTGAGCAAGGGTTTGGAGGACAACCTCTTCGCTGGTCGCATCAAGGAGCTTGCGACGGCAACATATCATGAGGGCGAGGGCGACGCGGAGGAGGAAAGGGATCCCTATGCAACACCAATAAGATATCAGCGGACTGGACGAGAAAAGAATCTAACGTACCTTCGTATAGGAAGAGGTCCCACACCCGATTTAAGTACTCCGGCGGTAAAGTGCCTACGAATAGCGTCGAG
Organism: Cyclocybe aegerita; assembly: GCA_902728275.1. Lineage (NCBI taxonomy): Eukaryota > Fungi > Basidiomycota > Agaricomycetes > Agaricales > Hemipholiotaceae > Cyclocybe > Cyclocybe aegerita. The sequence continues at coordinate 296,360 of CACVBS010000040.1, read as the reverse complement.
AACCTGGATCCGACATGTTTTCAGTTTCTTCCATCTCCTTCAGAAGGCAGGTACAAATGACGTACCAAGGCGCACAGATCGCCCCTGGCAGTATGCCCATGTCCACGAGGAGCTTCCGCGCGAGTGGAGCATCGTTCGCCTCGAGCGCACGTGAAAACAACGCGGCATCGACCTCCATCTGTGTCGTCGTGGCTGAGAAGTACGCGCGAACGTGGGTATCCATGATCGAGACGAAGATCCAGAAGGCGTCTTCCTCGGGCGCAAGGAGGAGCAGTTGACCGACGATCAGGGTGAGGCCTATATGATATTAATTGAAATCGAGGTTAGAGTTAAGTCAAAAGCCAAGATTACATGAAAGAACGCACCCTTTGAATATTGAACATCTGGTACCATGTTCAGATAGGCCTGTAGCAACGTGACAACCGCGCCTCGGGTCCCACTTAAATAACCCCTCGCCCCTCCAGCACCGGGAGCACCGTCCTCTTCCATCGCGCGCTCCCTCTCCACCTGCTCAAAACAAACCGCCCTCTCCACGTCTCGCTCGATTGCACTGCTCGCACCTACCCTGCCTCTTCCACACAGCTGCGCATACACCCCAGGCACACACCTCGCCTTCCCATCCGTCAGGTACGACCACACAAGATATCGTACAGACGAGGGAACGCCTTCCATCAGGAGCTTGCGCACCTTCTTCGACTTTCGGGAGGACGAAGCGGGTGCAGACGACATGAGCGACATCCACTTGAGCTCGCGCTGCCGATGTGCGTCCATATTCGACTCGGCATCCGTGTTGCTCCTAGACCCACCTGCACTCGACGGCGGTGCAGGCGGCTGGGGGATCCACAGGCCCGTCGCGCTCTCGACTGTCGGCGATCGATGGCCTGAAAGCCTACTCGTGCCACCACCGCTGGAGATGGACATCGCAGGGCTGTCGGGGCGGAGGAAGGACGACCCCGGCGTGGCGGTGTCGAGGCGACCGTCGAACGAGGGCTCCCGCCCGAGGACGTTCGAGTCTTCGCTCGTGCGCGCCGCTTGGAATTGAGAGAAGGATGGTCGTACGAGCTCGAACTCCATATCTTGCACTTGGAGGACTTCCAGGTCCTTGTCCTTCCCGTTCGAGGCGTTCTCGGCAGTGGCAGAGGAACGACGTCCCATGGCAAGTCTTTCGCGTTCCCGCTCTATGTCGACTGATGGCCCACGTGCCTCATCGTCCTGCTTGCTCTTGTTTCGCCTTAGGTTCGGTAACGAGAGCTTTGACCTCAACGATGTCTGCCTGAACACTCCGCCACCACTTCCACTCGAACTTCCAGGAGGCGGCGACACCACCCTCCTCGCAGTTGTCACACCATCCATACTCGAACTCGACGCAGACGTATGAGGGTTCGGAGTAACCGAATCTGCTCTCGATCTATTCGGCGCCTGGGGCTGCAACGAAGCCGTCCGCGACGGGGCTTGGGCTCCAAATGGCGATGCCCGCCCACCAGAATAAATTGATGCAGAGTCCATCGTACTTCGTGACATCGGCGTTGAGCGCCCCAGAACCGGGTTCATACTCGACCCGTCAGACGCGGACGACGTAGCAGATGAAGGTGGGTCGCCAAGCGTTGTTCTCGAGCCCATTTGACGAAGTTGGTGTTGAGGTTGAAGTTGTTGCGAACCTCTCAAGCTCATGTTCGAATTCGAGAACGCCGGCGAGGGCGGCCCGGAGATCGCGCTGTCTCTTGCAGTCGGAGGTGTCAGTGACGTGGATCCGGCCATTGAAGGCGTCGGCGAGGGAGAAGGTGGAATAATGGGGTTTTGAGTGGCGAGTGGGCTTGAAGGAGGTTTCGGTACGAGTGGAGAGGTGATGGCGGGCTTGAGGTTCGAGTTGGAGGTGGATGACCTTAGTGAGAGAGGCGACGGTCGGAGTGGAGATGATTTGGCAGGCGTTTTAGAGTTGGTGGCAGGTCCTAAAGAGGATGATGATGAGGAACTGGTCAGCGAGCGCTTGATGCTTTCGCGGCTGGAATCAGGGTCTTCGCGGCTGAAAAATAATACGATGGAATGATGAACAATTTTATAACCTTATAGGAACGAAAGACTTACCTCTCCTCCGACCCATTCTTATTCCCACCTCTAAACGAAGAGAAACTCCTCGACCTCGGCCGGAGTCCAGGTGCCTGCGGTGTGAATCCTGCTCTCGGAATCGGCGTGGAGCCTGTCGGTGTAGTTTCAGGTGCAGTAATCGAACTCGGTCCTGGAGGGCCATCCGCTGTCGACGGCCGTGTTTGAGGGCTTTGGAGAGAGGCTGGTCTAGCGGCGAGTGGCAACATTGTCGATGGGACCGTTGGTGGTGGTGCTGCCGCTGGGGTCGAGGACAACACCGTCGTCGGTCCAGCTGCACTTGAAGAACGATTCAAGTTCGAAGGGCCTGCAGCTGAGTTCGTCGCAGGCGCGGGTACAGGTACGGAGGACGACCTCACAGGTGCCCTCACCTCCTCCACCGTCGGGGCGATAATTGGTGGCGCAGCCAACCCGCTCCTCGGCACCATATTCACCTTACCCACAGCCTTCTCCTGGACCTGCGCCACGGTCTGCGGTACTACAGGTGGTGCAACAGGCGGGAGCGGGTCAGCACTGAACAGGATCGGTACAGGTCCTAACGAAGCTGCTAGGTCGATTTCTGTCCTAGCATAGATGGTGGGTCCGGGAGGCGGAGGTCGCTGTGCGCCAGGCGGTCTATTCTGGAGCGCGTTGAGAGGTGGATTGGGAGGATGGGGTGGTGGGGGCCGAGAGAGTGCCATCCGGATGACGTTGATGACGGATGGTCTCATAGGTGGACCAGGGCGATAGCCTGGTCCCAAGGGGGGATAGTATGGTCCTCCAGAATGACCTTGAGGATGGCCTTGCATTGGACCTTGAGGATGTGGGTACCCTTGGGCTTGTTGTGGCTGCCCGTTCCACTGTGGCTGAAGTTGCGGCGCCCCTCCAGGACCAGCAAATCCTCCTCTGAACGTCGGACTTCCCGCCGCACCAACACCCGCACTGCCCACGAGCGGCCCATCCATAGGGATATACGCACCCTCGGGTGCCTTCGGTGCGTTGGGATGCGGGGCAAAGAGCGATCTGCGCCCCGGCTCGTTGGCAGAACGAGCAGCCAGGAGGGCGGCGGCGTTGGGGCGGAGGTGGGAGGGGGGTTGCTGAGATGGTGCTGGTTGTTGATCGAGTCCAGCGAGTACGTCCTGGGTATCTGATGATTCGTCTGCTCCGCCGGCGTGCTTCACAGTGGAAACCGAATCTCCCTCTGTAATGAACGAACTTTCCTCTTTTCTACTCTCGCCCTCTCCTAGACCCACCCGCGAAGGCAGCTCTTCGTCGTCCTCAACCACAATCCTGCTTCCAAGACCGGAAGAACCGAACGACGTATCGATTTTCGCGTTGCCGTTGGCGTTCTTCTCTTCAGCATCCTCAGGTTTAGGACTCCGTCCACCCTCCAAACGCATCCTCATTGCGCTCGCCATTCCTGCTCCTCCGCCAGGGATGGGCGTACTCAGGGCCGAAGCTGAAGGTGACAACGGTAGGGCAGTGGCCAAAGCAGTAGCTGTAGCAGGCGAAGCCCAGTCAGTGTGCAGGAGAGGCGACAAGCCGGCAGGTGGGCCAAGTGTCGACGCCGAAAGGTTGAGACTAAGCGGAGGTGGCCTGGCGCCTGATCCATTCGACCCATTCGAGGCTCTCTCGTCCTCACTTCCATCTGCCGAAACTCTCCCACTGCCAGGTCCAACAGATCCTCTCGACGAACGTCCACCCAGACTTTTCGCCTGCGCGAGTACGCCCTCTACTTCGCGCTCCAACATCGAGAGACGGCTGTTCTGCGTATAAACACTCGCCTCCGAGTCGACGCTTGACCTGAGCACCGACCTCCTCGCCCTCTTCTCGCCAGCGTCGGGTCGAAGTGTCGAACGTTGACCTGGGCCACTGTCTTGCTTCTCATCTCCACTTTCCTTCTCTCGCTCCTGATCTTCGGCCTCGTGAACCTCGACCTCCACGAACCGTGCACTCGGGTACACATTCGCGTTGCCCACATTCGCTCCTCTGGCTTTCAGTGCGAGTACGTTTGAGCGGAAGGGATCGATCGGGGAATCGGTCTCGTCGAGCTGGGACAGCGCAAAAGCTCGTGCTGGCGGCAGAGACGTGCTCATCTGCGTGAGCCTCTCCCTTTCCTTATCGCTCTTCAATGACGCTGCAGAGCGATTAGAGTCAGCTCTCTCCCTCGGCTGCAACGGTCCTCGTGAATACGAATCGATGCTGCTGCGTTCAGGCATCGGCGGTTTGTCCTCTCCTGCAGTTCCAGAACCGTCGCCCAACCCCAACGATGCTTTACTCATCATCGAGTACCGCGAGTACCGGTAGTCGTCGTAGATGTCTCCTGCTCCCTCCCATGTACCCCCAGACCCTGCCGATACACCTGACGCAGCCGACATGGAGCTTGGTGCAAGTGATGGTCTCCTCTCTCTCGCTTCATACCCGTGTGCGTAGGGTTGAGGCACAGGCCCTGGAGAGAACGGCGACGAAGGTGAGGTAGGCGAAGGTGATTGCGGATTGGCATGCCGCGGGAAGACGACGCCCGTAGGTGACGTCGTAGGCGAGAGAAAGCTCTGGGCTTGCGACTGTGGTTGTTGCCCGTTAGGCTTGACGTTCGAGCTGGTGCCCTCCTTCTCTAGGTCTTTACCAGTATCCTCCGTCTCCTCCGGCTTCTCAACCAACGTCCCTCCCAGAGGCGCCATTTTTCCATGCCCCACACTCGCCCCTCGAACAAGACCTGCACTATGACCATCCTCCGACCTCGCATACCCCAAACCCTCAACCGTACCCTCGTCGCTGCCCGCATAACTCGCTCTCGCGCCATTAACCCGCCTAGCCCTCGGAGCAGGCGAGTCATACTCACTCCCATCCTCCGAATCGCTCCAGTCGTTCATGCCGCCCACCAGGTCCTGTAGCAACGAAAGCCCAATGCCGACCTGGTCGCGGTCGTGGTCGTGGTCGTAATCTTGCAGGTCCGGGATGCTGACCTGCTTGGTGTGTAACGTAGTCGCGATCCTCGTCTGGACGTTGGCGCCGCTCGGAGTCGAGTCGAAAGTTGTGTCGTTGGTGATGGAAGAGCTGGGGTGTACACTCTCAGTCGCCATTGACCCTCTCGATTCCGTCCTCTCATCTTCCTCTTCTTCTTCCACAACCCTCGAGACCCTCGCCTCCGAATCCTCACTATACACACTCGCCTCAGATATCTGGCTCATATGCGCCAGCCCCTTCAAAGTCGCTGACACATCCCATACGGAGAACCGGCCCGGATGAGCTTCGGCGAGGTCGGACATCGTCGATACCGAGGTGTCGAGCGCCGATGGCAGGGCAGACTCTGGAGGGCTCGTGGCTGTGGGAGGGGGTTGGGTGGCCGTTGTCGTGTGCGAGCTGCTGGCACCGCTCGACCCGCTGCCTGACCCAGACCCAGACCCAGTTGAGGCAGAAGCAGTAGGAGTAACAGCAGATGAAGCGGTATTTGGCGCGGTGTAGTACCCACCCGTACCCATTGTTGCAACGGAAGCAACACTAGGTGCTCTATCCAACCCTCTCGTCCCGTAGCCTCCGTGCTGCATGTGATGCCCCCCAGCAGTAGCGAATGATAAATTCGTAGAGTTCGCAGGTGGCGAGCTAGGCGATCTCTTCGTAATCCGAAGTGGAGAAGTCGTTCCTTCGCCCGTCGAATTCGTGCCCGACGCCGAGCTTGAGTTTGACGCGGATCGGAGGATGAGAGGTGGCGGGATGTTGCCGAGTCTTTTCGTGCTTGTCGTTGATGTCGTTGTCGCGGATGATGTCGTAGCAGGCAACTCAATTGCGTTCGCAGTTGTGTCCGATGGCGTGGTCACATCTTCGTCCCCGCTCTCCTCCTGCACGACTTCTACGCTGCCAAACCTCGACCCATGCCCTTGCCCACCACCGAAAACCAAACTCAACGGTGTGCCCACACTCTCCCGACCGCCCACGCTGTTGCTCGCCCAGCTCGATGCTGCCCTGCCCGTCGACGTCGAAGGAGAGACCGGCGACGTAACCACAGGAGAAGGTGGGTAAGACGAACCAGGACTGTGTGCTGGAAAGGTTGGGCTGGTGGGCGAGGTCAGCGAGGAAGAGGGCATCGAGCCAAAGGAATGCGGTTGGCTTGGATGATAGTGTGATGGGTTGAGATGTGAGGTCGGGATAGGCGATGTCCGTGGTAGTGGAGAGGCGCGTAGCGGAAGAGGGGAGACGCCATGTGTCGGAGAGGTTGGTGATGTCGGAGGTGGTGATACCGGGTAGGATGATGTGGACGAGGGTGTCGTTGGGTCCGCGTCTCGCGAGAAGGCGGACGTTACGTAGGAGGGTGTATGCGAGTTGTGGTTATAAGAAGGGGTATTCGCGTTCGAGGAGAAATTGCTTGAGTGGTTGGAGTTTCCGTTGGCTGCGAAAGTCGTCGTCGTTGCTGGAGGCGAAGCAGCTGCAGACACCGACGCGGATGCCGACGTAAACGACGAGTACGACGCCGTTTGCTTGTGCGTGTGTGCATTTGCATTTGCATAACCATACAAGTCGCCCGAGTATACCGTGCTCGAATACGACATACTTGACGCATGAGACTGCGAGTACGCCGACGAGGACGCTGCTGAGTTGGACGTCGCATGAGATGTACCATACGAAGACGTAGAGTACGAAGGCGACCGCGAGGGTGGCGTAGCAGTCGCCGTCCGGCTCGAGCCAGCAGAACTCGAACTTGCCGAATGTGCACTCGTGTTAGTAATTGCAATAGAGGTTGAGCTTGAGGTTGCCGCCGAAAAACTCGACTGGGAAGGTAAAGGCGAAGTACTCGAGCCCGAATGTGTGGTGGGAAGCGGCGACGTCGATGTCGACCCAGAGCCAGCCCCTGAAGGCGGCAGATGGGGCTGTGGCTGTGGCGAGCTCGCTGGGGGCGTCTGGCTCCTGCTCTGCGGCCTGCTCCCATTCCCACTTCCGCCTTGGCCTCCACTCCGAGTCACACTCAAACTCCTCTGCCTGCCTCCGACCTGCGCCGATCCTCTCCGCGACAGCGGCTGACCAGATGGTGACGGCGACTTGGCTGGCCCAGAGGCCGATGTGGAAGACGCTGACACCGAGGATCGTTTCGTCATGACGGGTTTCTTCAGTTTGGCGTGAAACATGACATCTGCACCGGAGAAACGGCCGACGACCCCTTCACAGTAGCCCTGGTAGGAAAGGCGTTAGTAAAGGGTATAGTTCGGCGGGACATGGGGCCATCGACAGCGGAAGTAAATAAATGAGAGGGAAAAAAGATAAAAATGCGCCTGAATGGTAATATTCGTTTGCGGAGACCGCCAAAAACGCCTTGGTCTCGCTAAAATCCTAGGAAAGCGAGGGCAACACCGAAACTGGAGGAAACGGGAAAGCAGGAGGTAAACCAGGTGACTATATGCGCCTTATTCGCCGAGGTAGGGGTAAACCAGAGAGTGGAACAACCCAGATCGCAAGAACGAGAACAGGAAGTCGAAAAATGCGGACCGAATCGAACGTTAAAACCAAAGGAAGCGAAATAAAATATGAACAGCGAAGGTCATCACTGGTTCAGAGGTAGGACAGAAAGTGAATGAAGAGGTCGATCTCGTAACCCTTCTTCTAGCCAAAAGAACCGCACAAAAGTTTCGAAACCACTCCTGCAAAGCCACCCAGCTCACGACCGCCTTTTCGCTGCAATCCTGGCACCAGGAACGCGGCGATAGCACCCGCCGCCTCCCGCACACTGTAAGGCGGGTAGTAGCCGATCAAAAAGAAGAGATGGAAGAGATATCCGTGATGAACAGAAAGAACAGAAAGACAACAAGAAGTGGGAAAACGGAGAGCATGGAAAAATGCCGGTGGTGATTAAAAGAAGGCTTGCTCGAATGAACGGAAAAATAATTGGGGTGATGGGTGACGGCACGAATGGAGGCGTTACGAAACACGAAAATTGAAAGATGAGAGCTAAGACCAGGAGAAGACGGTCAAGGAGAAAGAAAGAGACGAAATACAGAGAAATGGAAAGGCAAACGGCGTGAAGCGATCTCATCGGAGAATAGGCCAGCTGCACCTCCGGACTGAAGAGATGCACACCGACGAGAAGATAAAGTCGCCCACGACAGATGAAACAAATAGCAGAGCGTCCAACACTTCCAGACAAGGCATTGGGCACAGAATCATCACGGAACGAGTACGATCCGTTGATGTCGATGATGAACGGGTGATTGCAAGAACGGAGGCCTGAGATGGACGGATTGGACGGTGTGGAACAGCCGTCTGGCGGTGCACTGATGCCATTGCTCTTGGTGCAGGTATGAAGCGAGGGTGAAGAAGGTGAAGAACGAAAGTTAGGCAGAAGGTGGACGAAGCCAGCCGGAAGAAGATAACTGGACTCACCAAGTAGAATCCCTCCATGTCCGGTAGCTGGAACAGCACCGTGATCTCATCGTCCTAGAGAACCAACACCGTCGTCAGCATCACATTCCCTTCGCCCATTCCCCCGAGAATCGACGAAACCGTTCGATAAAGTCGAACGACTGACACCAGGTCCCGAAGACGGAGAACGAACGCCACAACAAATTTCAGAACTCGAATACGCACCTTGAGAAACATCAAGTCATCCGCACTCTCCGCCACGCAGTCGTTTATCGCCGTGCACTTCCCAATGCCGCCCTTGGCTGCGAAGCGAGTCCACCGCGCCAACTCTGCCGCTTCCAGTCCCATTCTCTGCCTCCTTCTTGGGTTACTGCACACGTAGGTTTGGGTGCGTCCAGGATGGATAACCACCGGCGTCCTTATAGGCAAAAAGGACAGCAAGGAGCCTTGGGAACGTCGTATGTGCTGTGTATCGACACCGAAATCGTAACCACCTGCTAAGCGCCTCTGTTAGCACCGTCCTCTTCCCAACCGTTCACAGCGTAACATGAGATAGGGAACTCACAGTTGTAAGGCCCACTCCCACCGACTTCCCTGAACCACCTGGTTGGAGACCCGAACGGCTGAGAACAAGCAAAAGAAGACGTTGGAAGGAACGGAAAGAGCCCGATGTTGCGTGCCTGGATTTTTCTTCGGGGCTTTTGGTACACAATTGTCAATAAAGGTCGTGAATAGCCGAGCGAAGCCTTAACTTCCGTTTCAGAGCTGAAGAGACACGTAAAGCCCACAGAAGTGCTCGGTTCAAGTTCAATTTCGACGCATGTTCAGCATTCGAAGTTTCCGCTACGGTATAGTTTACGTAATCAAGGCGACTCCAAATGAGAATAAGTACTCCAAGAATACTCGGAGTCTTAGCTTCCGAACTGACATACTTACTAGTCCGATGACATAGTGACAGAATTCGAAATTTGGACCATCTTGTAACCGGTATCGAGCAAGAGGTTCTATTCTCGACATCGGCGACAAACCCGAAAGCGCTGCAACTTGCCCGTAAGTTTTAACGTCCAGCCCTGTGCATGAACCGCGCATTTCTTACTCGATTCAGCCTGAGGCTCCACGAAATTTGCAGGAGACCCTAGTGAGGTAAATAAAATTTTCCGAGTGCCAAGTCATTGATCTCTGCATAGATACAAATCCTATCGGGGCTCTGACCCCGATATATCTAAAAGATCCACTTCAAGTTATCCTTTTGCCCAGTGCCAGTGTCGCTGTCCCGGACTTTCGAAGCGCTTCTACATTTGTTCTTGGATTACGGACAAAATATAGAGGAAAAGATCAGCGATGTCTGAGCTCTAGGCAAAATATCAGATTGCATAGTTAGAATACTTGGTAATCATCAGGCTGCATGAGATGATGGGCGCTTATTGCGCGCCTCTTTGTTGAAAACTAGGAGAAGGTGTAAGGATGCGACTTCCTCCTTAACGATGCTATTCATTAATGTGGACTATATTCCTAATCTTCTAGCCGGAAATACACCCTCGGGACTTCCATTTAAACAACTAAATGCCTTGGAGCAGCCACGCTCTTGGCGCTCATTTTCCGTGCTTTTAATCTCTAATTTCCTTGTGAGATAGTTGATCATCTCTGCGAGTCTCCATTTTTTACATCAAACTCAATTCCCATGCTATTTGTTAATTTTATGAAGGTCGGATGAGAGAATAAAATACGACAGCTCTGACGGAAGGAACAGCACAATTTTTTAAAGGAATTATAATCTGGGATTTTGGTGTAAAACGGGCAGAAAATTCTTCTCGATAACGAAACAGAAAGAAGCAAACATGGACATCATTACATACACCCCTTCCTTTCGAGGACGTTCGGCATAGCGGTAGCTAGTTCTGACGCGTCCACCCATGCTCGTACTCCCAACGCTTCAAAACGGACAGACCTTCGCGCAAACTAGCGCCATAGCGTTGTCCGAGTTCACGACGTTTTCGAATTTAGAAGGGCCTGCGCCTGCTATCAAGGACCTGGCGTAGGCGATGCGTGCCGGAAGCTCGCCGCCCGCTTCATCGAGCCTCTGTCTCCAAAGCCTCGCGTAGTGGGAGTTGTCCACCGGTGAGCCTGAGGTGCCGGGTTTAACGTGCTGCTCGAGAAGCATGTCCTCCAACGCGCCGCGGCACTTGGCAAGAATAAGCTCCTTGTTGTTGAAGTCCTGTTGCTGAAGAGTAGAATTAAGTTTAGATAGTGGATATCACTGAAGTTCGGTGACTCGCCGTGGGCAAGCCTGCGTTCGCAGCGGGGCGGGAGAGCGCTTCTTCAAGGTGGCGCAATGCTTCGAGGTCGTCGCTCATTTTCTTCAAGTTGCCAGGATATTTCAACCCGTTGAGCCCGGCGACGAGCTGATGTTCGACGGCGTCCAACCTCCTTTCTAATGCTTCTCGCTCCTTTCGCGACACTTCCAACTCATTCCTGAGTTCGTCCTGCGCTTTTTTGAATTCTTTAAGCTCTTTCCGCATCGCTTTGAGCTCGTACTCCGAGGCGGCCTTCTTCTCCTCCGAATGAAAGATTGTCCGAACTCGGAATATCTGGCCTAATATAACTCCCATACTCCGCTGCAAAACCCGACCAAGTGATCATAAAACCAGCCTGCACGCCGGTGAAGCCCATGACGCCCGCGACGGTCACAGGCTCAGGCATCGGTGGGTCAGTGAGGTGGTTCCCCCCGACACAGACGGTAATTATGAAGGTGATGAGGATGAGGATCCAGGCGAAGCGTTCATACCTGGGAGAATAGCTACTTGAGCAGCCTCGGGAGCTGTGAAGAAACACCTACCAGTGCAAAAACTTGTACCCCCAAAACGAGACAAAAAGCGAGAGGAAAGTGAATATAACAATTCCAAGACTTTGTTCGTGCTTGCGTTGGCACTGCGAAGTACCCGAGACTTACCTTCAACTTAAGCGCCCATCAGTCACGCTGGCAAGTGTCTGGCCACCCAAGATACAATTAAGTACGGAGAATCCAAAGATGCTGAGTAGGTTCAGGGCGCAAGGGACTATGACACCATAATACCTAAGGCAGGTTGTGAACAAAGCATTGCATCAGGACACCGTAGAGAGGTAACGCACCCAAAAGTATATCTCGCCAGTATCATCTGCCTCATGCCTAATTTCGGACCCCATGTACAACTGGATGGCTGTTTAGAATATCTGGGAGCGAGGTTCAGGGCTTATATTTCTTACAAATATGCAGGGAAGATGGTACAAAATACGTTGAGGCCCAAGATGACTAGACAAGAGTCTCGCACGGTAAGGCCGAAGACCGGAGGTCCTAGCGTTCCTGTCAACAGCCTAAAAATCATTCTGAGCACTGATCTCAGTTAGAAATCCATAGCCGTAATACGTCAGGATTGTCAGATTGGATGACATGAACACATTGAATATCTTGCTGTACTGCTTGTCCGTTCTCTCTTCCACCGGCACCGGTTTGAATCCCTCCCAACGAAGGCCATATATCAGACTCACGTTAAAAACAAGAAACGAAAAACTCACGTCTTTCCTCGACTCCCCACTGTACCAGTCTCATCGCCCACTTGGCCCTCAGAGACGGAGGAAAATGCTCGGATGAACTTTCGCCTTCAATCACCATCTGTTCGAGTTGGTCCTCGGGGTCAGTCTCCAGGACGAGCACTGCTTCTCTATCTTTCTCCTTTTTGTGCATTATTTTGCGTCAATAAATCGAAAGCACAAAGGAAAAGAAACAAGAGTCGTTCAGAGGACGAGTCAAAGGATTCGAAGCTGCTTTATCAACCGACGCCGATGGTCACCCAGGGCTCATACACAATCAAGGTAGAGCTTCTCAGTGAGATAGCTTATCGGAAAGGCGCAATTATTTAAAATGTTCTCGTGGAAAAAATGGAGCCTAACCGGTGACTTCACTTTACCGAAAGCGAAGTGTCGCTCTAAAATGAAGCTAGGGGAAGATGCATCCAACAACGATGGGTGTGATAAGAGGAGGCTCAGAGGGACCCTGGTGTTTCGTCGGGGCCGTTCTCGGGAATGACGCGTCGCTTCGAGCCTAACTCCCGCATTGTAAACACTGTAAGCCTCAGGCTGCAGATGGTCCGAGGAGCGCACACAGGGAGAGGATAGGGTCAGAAAAGCCAACGTACAGTCCAGAAATAGACGAACAAGTTTAGCACGGTGAGAGTTCGTTAATGAACTCGAAAGGCTAACTGCGAGCCTGGTCAAAGAGGAACCAGACCAGTGATCAAGCTAGACTAACCGAAAAGCTGTGGGCTGAAGCACTCGAAAACAGATTGGGGAACCTTAAGAGCTAACTGAGAGACTGGTGAGTCTAGATGCCCGTAACCAGAAGGAGACTGGGAGACGGATTTGTAAAGATGACTGAACAACTCACCTCAAATCAATGGCGCAATCGTCTCGTGGATGAGTCGGTCCACAGATTCTCTACTCAATCCCAGTGCGAAGATCGCACTGGCTGTATGGTCTGGCATTAAAGAGAACCTTATTCACACCCAGCCAAAAAAGGTAAAGAGGGACTGAGAGCTTTGTCACGATTAGACTTTCCTGGAAGAGGTCGGAGGAGATTATCAAGCAGATGCGACGCGTGCATAAGCGGAATTACGCAACGGGTGTCAGACTCAGAAGAAAGGGGCGTGCTATAAGACCAGGCACGTACGTACAGACGTTTGAGACAGCGCCCAACATACTCACCACCTCTCATAACACTTAAAGCCACTACAATGACCATCCTCATCACTGGCGGAACTGGCAAGACCGGCTTCAAGCTTGCCAAACTCCTTCATGCCGCGAACCACTCCGTCCTGATCACTTCACGCAAGGGCGTCGCTCCTGAGCCATTCAAGGCGGTGACCTTCGACTGGAACGATGCGTCGACGTTCGAGAACCCGTTCAAGGCTGACGCGAACATCAACAAGGTCTACCTCGTCGCGCCGAGCGTGTTCGACGCGCTACCCGTGGCCAAGCCCTTCATCGACCTGGCGATTTCCAAGGGCGTGAAGCGGTTCGTCTTGCTCAGCGCGACTCAGCTACAGAAGGGCGGCGTGTTCATTGGCAAGATCCACGAGTACATCGCCAGCCTCGGTGTTGAGTACACAGTCCTTCGCCCCACTTGGTTCATTGGTGCGTCTTGGTAATTATTTTGTTCTGGATATTTACGACGAGACCGTAACAGAAAACTTCGGGTCCTTGTTCATCCACAGCATCAATAATAGCAACACCGTCGCATCTGTGACCAAGAATGGCAAAATCCCCTTCATCGGTGTCGACGACATCGCAAAAGCCGCCTTTGACGCCCTCCTCGCCGAGAAGAGCTCCAACAGCGACTTCTACGTCGTTGGCCCCGAGCTGTTGACATACGACCAGGTAAGGGTCCTCTTTCCCGCCTTCGAGAAATAGCCAGCTGACTGTCTCCGTAGGCCACCGAGATTCTGAGCGAGGTCATTGGACGCAAGATCACCCACACGCACATCACAAACGAGCAGGAGCAGGGATTCTTTAGGTCAATCGGAATGTCGCCAGAATACGCCGCCATGTTAAACGGTATGGAGGCTGCCATCGCCGATGACGCTGAGGAGAAGTTGGTCGGCACAAGCAAGACGATCACGGGCACCCACAAGCTCCGCGACTACTTCGAGGCGAACAAGGCGCTCTGGACCAAGTAGGTGCAGTAAGATAGAACATCGGAGCCAAAAAAAATAATCGAAATCTACCTTTGTATACTTCAAGCCTAAGGCCTAAGGTGCGAGCCTCGGGTGCCTCATCCGTTACTTATGGCTTATGGCCAACTTGAAATGAAGATCGAAACTCGTTCTGGTATGTATTCCCGGATGTTAAGGATTCGATACGCCTTCATTAGAATGTAAAAAGTGGGGCTAGCGGTCGCTCCTCGCGGCCCAAAAATATTTTCTATCAAATACTGTATATAATTTAACTGGAACCTGACAGGAGGTAGACACCACTGACAGTTTGAGAAGCCTAAATCTCACATTTGCCATTTTCAGGCACTCAGACAAGTATAATTCAGCATGACAGAGGATGCGAGATAATCCATGTCGTTTGTGCCGCAATTCTATGCGTTGGCGAGGACATCTAAAGGACAAAAATAATTGTTTAAATATGACGAGGGCTCCAGCATTCACATGAACAACCCAGACGTCGAGTAATTGCATTGGTGAGACTACTATGCCGTCGAGCCGGGACATATTGGGATGTTATTTAGAGGAAGTCTAATTACCAAAATAAGCGCCCTCGCAAGTATACATGAAGTAGCATGGATTTTTTTATGGATTTGGCACTCGTCGCTGAAATCCGGGGCCTAGGACTCGTATTGCCACGTCATGCGATGGCCCACACCACACAAGTAAGTTCCAAATACTAAATAGGAGAAAATCCAGGTCAGACAACTGTGAGTTTTCGCACGTATCGCTGCTCGACTCTTTCTCACTCTTTCTGAACCATACTGTTATTATTAATGCAACTGCAATTCCTCGTTCTGAGTAATTTCAGTAAATAGCTCGGATGCGGGGAAGGACGTCTGTTACAAGAGCAGATATTCCGCTGTCACTCCTACAATCACGGGTGCGCCCTAGGATATATGTAGTCAGGATCCCGAAGGTGAAACCCGTCAGAAATGGGCTCATGACTGCTCATGATTCCCGCTTCGCGGTTGATTATGCAAATTATGTTGGAAGAGCTTGAAAGTTGAAACGTCGAGACTGGCGAGAATAATCGGGCATATATAAACCAATCTTGCGGCCATGGGACCCTGGTCGTCGATGGAGGAGAGTTACCGGTGTTCAAAATATCGGAGGGAATATATGCCTCACTATTCGCGGCTGGAGGGTTCCTGTAACGACGAGGAACTCTTTCGGGAGTATCCGAATCGTCACACGGGGGTCGTCGATTCGAGAGTAAGGATGGGGGCGTAAACGGAGCAGTATAAACCACTGGATTCACTCTGGGGTACTGTAGACTACGAGCTATCTACTTATACTACCTGTTTAATGAAGAGTCATAAAGTAAGGAGTCAGCGGAATGAAAGATAAGTGACTAGATGAAATGAAGGCAGTCGGAGGCGAGGTAGTACGACTACTAAAAAGAGTCAAGGAGAGATATATGACTACTAATATGAGGAGAGTGACTAGCTATGGGTCGGAAAGCATAACGGAGCGGGAGCGAAGCAAATGGACGGAAACGAGGGGGAAAACGAGTCGGGACGGAAGCGTGGGAAAGACGGGGGAGCGGAGCGTAGCCGGTTTCCTACAGTTCCAGAGCCGAATCACACCGAACTACTGAACAATTGGTCATACCGCCTCTTGACAGGTCACAGAGGTGTTGAAAACAGAGGGTCACTGGGAAGGATGCAAGAGAAATTAATGCATCTATTTCGCAAATAAAAGCCTTGAAAGCAGGACCCGAAACATCCTCACAGATCTAGAACACGGGTGTAGGGAAAGTTAAGGTTGTTCGGGGGGGGATGTAGCCGGCGCGAAACATCGAGATTTGAGGCTGATCTTCTAGAGATTTTCGCAGCGCAGCCACAGTCGCTCCTCCATTTTTTTTGGCGTTCCAGATTCCCAGTACGAAAGGGTAAGACGACGTTTATTGAAAGGCGAGTACAGTCAGGCTGTGTGGACACTGATGCAAATAATTGTAGCTCATCTATAGTACAACTGTCGTAGCCTGCAGGACATCGCCCTGGGCGTATTGCCCTTAAGTCCACGACGATCCATGACACCCTCGGGCCTCAGTCCCGAGGCCGTGAATACGACAAAGCGCCTAGCGTGTCCGATGGATATCCACCATGTGATCCAAAATGCCTTGCGCAATAATACACTGATATCTGGTTGCCAATGTTCATCCGTTGTAAGCGATGCGGACCTGCGGTGCCGCGCTTGCTACAAATGCGTATATTTTACTTTCCAGGCACGCCACACCAAGCCGCTCGCTTTCTGCAGTCGTCTGGCCTGCGGGTGAAATGTCAAGAAATCGAGTGTTTGCTTCTCCTCGGTCTCTTCCTCCTGGTCTTCTCTCGTTCGGGTTTAAAGAGTCTCCCTCGGTTCTAGTGCAGTGGGGATTATGGACTTCCGACTTCGCATTATTTTTGGATGCATCTGTCAAGACGCCGGTCGGAAGAAGCCGTCGCTTGGTACCCCACATCCTTACGCCGAGCCTCGTTTGGGCGGGCAGTTCCAACACCCTTTGACACCTCGAGATCATGATGAGTCCACCCGGGATCCATTCAACGGCACTTGTAAACATCGTGGGCTTCTTTCATTTTGCCATATAATACCCCAACTCTGAGACGGAGTCGGCTTTCCTCCTTTCGTCCCTCCCCTCTGGAATCTCCGCGCATGCCAGCCCTACGATTCTGTCGCGTAGGATGTCAGATACCCCGTTGACCCACGTCGACCTCAGCGACACGATTGGAGCCGTGGAGATCGGGTCCCTCTTCGCTGTCTTTCTCTTCGGGATCCTCACGCTCCAGACCCACATCTACTACATAACATTTCCGAGCGATAGATGGACTCACAAGCTGCTCGTCGCTGTAATATGGTGCGTTTCCCCAGTACCCTGAAGGGCTTATGGTTATTCAATCGACCGCAGGATCTTGGAAGTCGGTCATACGGCTGGAGTCAGCTATGAGGTGTACCGAGTAACGATAATCCTCTACGGGCGGCCACAGCTTTTGGTCCGATTGCCAGGCTTTGCGGCAGTGACGGTTGTAGGAGGGCTGATAACATACCTAACACAAGTGCGTTCCGAGCCACCGATCCATCTTGTGCGCAATAATCGTTGCGCCCAGCTATTCTTCTCCCGCCGTATCTTCAAGCTCCTTCCCCGGCCCTACAACCTGATTGGGATTTTTTGCATGGTCGCCGCCTCTGTTCGAATGTTAGGGAGCTTTTACCTCACCGTGCAAGGCATCCGGTCACCCTCGCTCATTGATTATCGGCGCGACTGGAAATGGCTCGTGTCTGCTATGTTGGGAGGAGGCGCTGCGATCGACGTTATCATCGCCGTGTCTATGTTGTATTATCTGTTTACGAAGAGAGGCAACACGCTGGAGAGGTAAGCACCGATCATGTCATGTTTTATTGAGCTAAAATTTCACTTCGAAATCTATGATAGAGCGTCGAGAGTAATCGACCAGCTGATCGCCTATACACTTCGTACGCTTCTCCTCCTTTCGCATCCCCATCCGATGTCTTAATTCTCTTCTGCCAGGAACGGGGCTTCTTACAAGGCGGGTGCCCCAAAAGGTCGAATTATTTTTTGATTTTTCTAACTTCCAACCCAGTCTCTCCGCGATCGCCATGCTTATCGCGGTCAGTCCTCTCCCTCCCTGGATTCCAACACAATCTCACTGTCATCCAGTTCCAAACACGTCCTGAAAGCCTCATATGGCTCGCACTGTACGCCTTCCTTGCGAAGCGTGTGTTATTCTCCCTCCTTCCTCGATCTCTTTCTCTAAACCCCTCTCGCTTTAGTCTACTCCAACAGCATATTATCAGCACTGAATGCCCGGCATTCGATGCGGGAGGAGATGTCGGGCTCGATCAGCGTCGAGCGATTCACACTTCCGAGAAGTCAGCGCGCGCGAGATACAGCGGCGAGATCGCAGAACGAGGTGCGTTCATTTCAAATTCTAGTAATCTTGGTTGACTTTCGACCTAATTCTAGTTCATCATGGCTTCCCCAGTGATCTCAATAGAGATGAAGACCACGACGGGTATTAAGACCGACGACGTAGATCCGAGTCTTCAAGTGCGTATCTTACGTCGTAGAGGTCAAAATCCGCTAACCCCTTCGCGCCTCAGGGCAAGGAGTCATTGGACATGCCACGCGACAATCCACCACGGGCATACAGACTCACGGGGAGGAACAAAGTGATGTCCCCCAGTTTTCCATGAAATCGCTCAGAGACTTCGATCTATCGAAGCCCACAGGAGATGGCAAACAGTAAAATAGAACGACGATGGGTGGAACAGCAAATTTTTGCTGTAGTGTGACGGTATTGTATTTGTACTACATTGAAGCCAATGGAGGAAGACCAATGTACGGAGAAGTAGTTTCGGCGCTCTCATTTGCTGATGCCAGCGCTCGTGAGCGCCACAGGCAACCAATGACCCGTAAGTAATCTTCCCTTTCGGAGATCGCGAATTGGCGACAGTATCAGGAGGTACTTCGCGGAGCCTGGTCCCCTGTACTTATAGGCGAATGTCGTTTCGAGGCGCCAGTTCCCCGGAAGAGCCAAATACCTGATCGTGCATTTGCTCACGCTCAAACCCCGACCACATCCTGGCGTAGAAATTTTAAGACGGCAATCTTGAACCGTTATCTCGAAAGAGGAGTCTCGCCGACAGGAGCTCTGTGGTAGGAGTGGCATCCCTGGGAATGGGAGAACTCACGTCGGGGAGTGGGGATTCGGTGAACACATATTGGCATGAAATCTTTTGATGCGCCATCGCAAAAGTACGGATCAACCCAGGTGATGATGTCGGAGGAAGGAACCCGCCGGCGGAGGGTGTGCGGAGGGAAAGCGCCCGTGCCTGGAAAGATTGTCCAAGATCTCCTCGAGTACACTTGGTGCATGTGCTCGCCAACGTAAACTTATGCGACTGCGGCGTCCGGGCGTACCTCTTGATGCAGAGTTGGGCATCCTCTTCTCTCCTCTCTTTTTTCATCCGCTATGGGGAAACGGGGCCCGTGGGGTCAACGGAGGCATCTCAGCTTACCCCTAGGTGTGAATTGAAATTTGAGACGGAGGCGGCACTATACATGGTAGCCGGTACGCGGAGGCAGGAAGAACGCTGAAGAACGCCTGGCTGAACTTCAACGCAGAATTTTTCCAAAGTGGCCTTGGCAGTTTAGAGTTTTTTTTGTTTGTCGATGCAAATTGATGGTCGGGAAGACCTAATAAGGCAGCGGCAGTCCTTATTTTAGCACCCCGAAGAAGCTCAAGATCGACATGAAATGCATTAATAATAATTAAACTAAATTCTGGAAGCGCTCGAGCGCTTAAATTATTCTATCGACGAGCGGGGTAAATACAACCGAGAATCTTGCAAGAGGGGTGTGAGATATAGGTGGTTCTACACTTTGGTATCATTTTGGTAGGCTGGACTCGGGTCGGTGTGGACAGCGATTCGAACTTTGCCCTGCAAGATCTGTCAGAAAAATAGCTCAAGAATAAGAGGCACGTCGTACCATAGAATCGTCTTGGGCGGTCTCCATCGTTGTCTTCATCTCAATGGCAATTGGTTGCGGCGCGAGCTGATGTTTTCTCGTTAGTAACAACCCAGCGTAAAGCAAATGGGGCATACGTCTATTCGCGTGTTGTGCTCCCTACGTGTCGTTGTTCTCCTTGAGAATCTTTCGAAGGAGGGCATGGAGGTCGTTGAATCCTCCCTCATTTCTTGTCGGGAGTTGAGCCTACAATGGAGTTGAGAGCGTTGTAATGAAAATAAATATGAGCCGCGTACGAAGACAGCAAG
Organism: Cyclocybe aegerita; assembly: GCA_902728275.1. NCBI lineage: Eukaryota > Fungi > Basidiomycota > Agaricomycetes > Agaricales > Hemipholiotaceae > Cyclocybe > Cyclocybe aegerita. Next base: position 276,387 of record CACVBS010000040.1, on the reverse strand, counting down.
CTATTTGAATAGACTGGTAGAACATCAGAGGAGAAACTTCGGAGAAAACAAATGAACGTACGTTTCGCCAGGCAGGTGTAGAGTGCGAGCCACACGACTGAAAAAGGTCAGAGAGAGCGATGCAAAGAGTGGGTGACCATACGATTGTTCGGCATAGCTTGATACTAGCAAAGAGTTCAGGTAAAACAATGAACCCCAGGAAGGATCTAGACTTACGCAGATGAGAATAAGCACGGCGCCGACACTAGGAAGAGTAAGTCCAAGCTCTTATGATCGAACGAAGGTGTACCTTGTGAGCAGACCAGTACCTGGAGTTATGTTAACGCCAAAAACCTTACGAACGAGATAAATACTCACGAATGGTGTAGGCGATGAGGCGGTCAATGACTGAGGCGATTCTACGAGAAGTTTAGCCACATCCTCCTGGATAGAATACCAACGCACCGTTCGAACGCCTGGCTCCGCTTCTTTGAAAGATAATACAGCATCGACACCGCGATGGTCACGTCGATCGTGGCACCCGTGGTGAGCAGTGTCGTTACGAGCCATGTCATCTCCCGGCGATACTGCTCGACACTCTTCGTCGTCACCGCGCGGTAGGAAAGGTAGATGCTGCCTATGAAACGTAACCCGGAAAGGCCGATGAACGCGATACCGATGAATGAATACGGCCGAGGCAACACTTTGAATAGTCGGATGCTAAAGAATCCCTGGGTTGGGGTGAATAGGCGTCCAGATAGTGAATGCGATCGGACTCACTTGGACCAGGAAAGTAATGGCTCCCGCGACGGCGATCCCTGAGCTGATAGCAGGGAAGGTGGTAAGGAGCTCGGGCATGCCATACAGTGTTATTGTCGCTCGATATACTTCGTAGGAACCTGCGATTGTATGGCCGACCTCGAGTAGCCATATAGCGCCCACCTTTCGAGAGACGTTAGCTAGGAAGACAGCAAAATAAACGCGCTACTCACAAGGGTCTTGTACGTCCAGCGATCGTCTCTAAACGTCCCATAGTAGATGTGAGCTTGCAGGGTGACGATCCCGAAGACAAAGATCGAAAATAGGAGGCCTATTTGCAAGGCGCCGATGCTGTCGTTGAGGTTTACATGAACGAGGTCAGACATTTGGCCGTCTGAATGAGCGAGCGTCGTACGTAGGTGGGCACTGGGTGGGCGAAGGGCAGTCGATTCGCCGGCTTCATGACTTTTATATAACCGAAAGGCCGTCCTTGGTTTCAAAAGATGTGAGCTGATGTGAGAGATCGCCGAAAAGTCTGATTTGGACAGGAACGCGTGGTACAAGCAAAAGTCGCCGCTGACATAGCAACTTCTCCATAAAACTCTCACCGTCCCCTTCAATTGGAAATATACCCCAATTCGAGGTTTTAGGAAGGATTTTTCCCGCTTTTACTCCTTGGTCATGCTTAGTATTCGGGACAAAAAGACAACAACTTATAATATACTTATGTCTGAGGAAGGGAAGTTACTTGGCAAGTAAATTCTGCATACACTCCATTCATCTATTTTCGTCTGCCGCGAACGACGTGTGTTTCAAGCGCTCTGCACGCATAATTAATTCAACAGGAGCGAGGCCTACGAACGGCACAGTCGCCAATATTTAAGCTTTTTCCATTGCAGAAGACCAGAACTGGCGGTGTCATAATTCCAGTCACGGCGTGATGTTTATTTTCACATGGTTCGCAAGTCTATGATGGCTAACATCACGAGAGGGTACTACTTTCTCCTTTGACCAAAGCCACGGACACAGGTCAACCAAGCTTCTCTGAGAGACGGACTCGTGAGCTATAGCCTTAGACGAGGAAGTACAGATATTCTCTCGTTTTCGTTACTCACTACATACGCGTGCGAGAACAAATTTCGCGCCGCGATGAATAATGAACAGACAGGAGCCATGAAATGCACCAGCGTACAGGCTTCCTCGACGGCGAACGCCAAGCGGCAGGTTCACGAGAGCTACAAAGAGTAGTCTGAGAGCGAAGCTGGCAATCAGTTACCTTAACTGGGGTATGGGTCCATTCCGGACTTGACGTATATAGCTAGTCTAGTTTCGAGCGGGTCCTCGAGGCGGACACTTACGTGTACGATCGCGATTTCCCAAAGCCGGCAAGTTGTTGGGCGGCAGGGCGCTTGTTTCATGACATCAGGACAAAATAGTTCATGTCTCGTAAGACGGGGTCTGGAGGGGTTCAATTCAACACAGGACGAAAGAGTTTTTGTCTTTTTAGCTCAGAATTCGATTAAATCACTGGATAGTTCGTGGGCGTCATACAGCCTACAGACACTACGTATTTATGTGGGCCCTCGGTGCTCAAATGGAGAATTTGATCGAACTGAGACGAGGTCCGGTGAACAGGTAGCCTTGCCAACGCAGCGAACGGCTCCAAATTGTTCACATTAGTCGCCTTCGTACTTTGCGATGGCGCATTTATCTCTTTATTTAACCGCGAGTGGTTCGTGTGCTGTGAGACAACCCCTCTATTTTGGGTGGAAGTTAACTGCGACTTGGTGGTCAAAGATTATCCACGCCTTCCCATAATTGATGAACCGCTGCAAGATGAGTTTGTATAGGCTGTGTTGTACCTTCCATGTGGTTAGGTGGATACGACTGGATGAGTTTCAAACTGCGAGGCGTCCAATCCCCATGGAATCGGGCGGAGAAATGGAGCGCATGGTCTTCGAACTCCTGCTTACGAGACATTCCGGCCGACGAGAAGCGTTAACTCTATATAAGTAAGCCAGTCTATAACGAAGTCCACAAGCTATTAGCAAACGTAGTCCAATTATATCTATACCCCTGATGGCGGGTGGAAGTGCACCGTGCTGGTTCTCTCGCCCAGTTCCACCCCAACCCTGCGATTCTCGTGCTCCATCCCGAAGCCAGCCCTCCCAGCCGACACACTGGGCGGCCGTTGAGAAGGAAGCGCAGCGGCCATCCCGATGCCATGGATGTGATACTGTTCTCCCACCACCTCCTTCACAGCGATCATTAATCGATCGAGGCGATTGATGATCCCAAAGGCGGTGGAAATGCCGACACAAAACATCCTATGTTCAAGTTTTTGAGATAAGGTGAAAGTTGCACAAGGAAAAGTAGAGGCCTACATGTATTGCTCGTTCTGCAAGGTCTCCATCGTGAGCGACCTTGGAAGTCCGTAATCCTCCTCAGCTTCCTTATGGATGACGTTTAGACCATGGTATTGAAGCATGAAGCGGTCGAGCAAGGGACACGGAGTAATTTGCGGCAATGGGCTCCCATTGCGCAAGGATGAGGAAATCATAGCTGACGGCGATCATTACGTCAGTCGGGCGCCTAATTCGATCAACCGGCGTACGTACCGATCACAGCAAGAATATCGCCTTGAAAGTCGGGATCCATAAATCGTGTTCGACGAAGGAAGGCACGAGCCCAAGAAGGCTCTAGATGTTCTATTATCGACATCAGGTGAGAAAGGGAGTAGGAGATCGCCCTGTACATGGTCAACATCGTCGGTGCATGTTGTGCAATACTTTATAACTTACAGCTGCAAGTCGGCGATTTTTTGATATCGCGCAGCCGGCCACCGCCCACGGAACGAAAACTGGGCAAAAGTGAATTGCGATATCACCACAGGGAAGGCATTAACCCACCTCATATATAACATTTGTACGGAGATCGGCTGAGCGGGTGATTTTGCTTCGAATCGCAATGAGGCTCGATATGATCTCCTGGATTTCGTGTTCGTGTTTCGTGTTTGCGAAAGATAGGATGTCACAGTAAATAACCCCAATTTCTGACGATGTTGTGGCCAGTAGGTTTCGGTGGTAGCGACGGATCGTGGTCGAAGGAGGCAGGAAAGAAGTGATACTGAACAAATGAACGGGGTCTAGTCTTCAAGTGCGAAAGGGATTTACAAAAATAAGCTTACAATGCTGCAACGACGCCGATAGTGACCAGAACGAAGCGACGCTGCTCAACAAGCAGGTTAGAAGAGACAGTTAAATCTGAGGTAAACTCGCACCCAAGCAACAGACCAGCCGTATCCCGGCGATCCTGGCAAGACGATGTGGACGTCTTGGTACGAATACCCGACTACCTACATCATCCGGTTCGCCAGAGCGAATATTTATTCAGAGTGCCAAAGCAGGACAAATCGACGCAACGCACCAAGAGCGTGGTGACGAAGAAGACTATGTTCGTCATCGGAGGGACGGGCCAGTAGAGGCGGGCGAAGAAGAAGAAAGGAAAGCAAACAGCACATACAGCGGCCAACCCGTATGCATTTCCAGCTCCGGATCCACAAGAGATGTACCTAAAGCTCGTATGTATGGCCGCAGCATAAATGAAAGGAGGTGTGGAGTTGGCGTACCACATCACCATTCCGGTTAGGCCACCGCCGAAAGTGCTCATAATCCTAGCTGTGAGGCCAAAGGCGGTATCTCCTCGAAATCGAGCTAGTGTCAGCTGACCCATGAAGCTGTTCTAAGGATTAGACTAGAACTAAAAACCAGAGGAACTCGGGACGTACATGGCCCATACGAAGCGGTTTTCTACGAGTAAGTGTCAGTAGCGTTTCTAGCTAAAACAGCCGCACGTACTATACGCGAAGCCAGCTGATGACTTGAGCAAGGTCGGAAGGCAGAGGATGACAGTGAACAGCCCCGCCTTGATCGCGAATATGGTGTTTCCGCTGCCTAACGCAACGATAAATTTGTAGACAAGGGTCAGTAGCCACTCGAACGTGTTGCGTGGCGGAAGAGCGTCTGGATCCCGTTTCTTTGGCAGGCCTAAATCATGCGCGTCGCCGAAGGCGAATGCTTCTGTCTTGGAGGTGTAGGAGGAGGTTTCGTCCACGTGCTGAAGTCCCTGGATGACGTCTAAAATCGGTTGTGTTAGCAGGAATAGGGCGAAGCGTTCAACGCCAGCCACGCACCGGGGTCGTCGTCCTCTGCCTGTTCGACTCCTTCAGAAACAAGCCATGGGTTCCATCGAGCGCGTTCTAAAGGAGTCCATAACTGACAATGCGGCCAGGCCCTTTGTTCCTCGAGTTTTAAGATTTCATCGAGCTGGGATGGAATTCGTTAAGAAAAACAGAGACCAGATCGAAGAAAAGCATTTCAAATCGAGATATCAACGAAGAACAGAACATGACTTACCATTTCGATGGCTATCGAGCTGATTTGAATGAGATTATACTGGTACACGTAGCAATGGAAAAGATGTCGATGTGGAGGAATAGTTCGCTCCTCGCGGTATCCATGATCGTAGTCGTAGCCGCTTTCTCGTCTACCGTTAGAACTGTCCGAATGCTTCGCCTCTTCTCTGGGTTCCTGGATAATAGGGTTGTACGTAGCCTCATGCGTTGGTGTTGGAGTAGAAGTAGACGGTGTGTGGGGGCGAGAGACGAAAGGTTCATCCACGAAACCATCTGGTCCGCTGTCCTCGAACGCCGATTTGTAGGGTTCAAGGACGAGATGTCTATTGAAAGGACATACTTAGGAGATGAACGAGTCAGAGCAAAGAAACGGGCATACCTTGTCTCCTCGCGAAACAAGCCCAACGCTTTCTGTAACTCGTTTCTGACTTTCTTCAGCTGCGCTATCTTCTCCTCATGCGCCTTCCGCCTCTTTTCCTGTCGGTCTATGGCATTCTTTCCGACCTTGGGGCCAAGGAGCTTGATGATAGTGCTGTCAACGACATGGCTAACACGTCCGGCGCGAACATTTCTTAACCAGTCGGAAACTGTCGTGAGAGCAAGCTGCGAAGCCGATAGGAGAGGGGTACAACTACGAGGGCAAATGTCTACGGTCAAAACGACGCGAGAGAAGCTACAGGAAAACCTACCACTCATTCAGCAGCTCCACACATCTCGTTGTATATTCTTCTTCGCGAGGATCATGTAGGGTCGTTGCTTCGAGGTTAAGATATCGCTGCGACTCGAAAGTACCGACAGCGAATTCATTCTTTCGGGCCCGTGCTTTGGCCAAGGCGACTAACGAACTGTGAAGGATATTGTGATGATGGTGGTGATGGTGGTGGTGTTGCGACTTAGGAGAGGGGATGTGGAAATGTTGCTGTGAATGCTGCTGCGGACTTAAAGTCGCGAGAGGACTTGGAAGGCCATATGAATTGGAAGGACGGATTGAAGGTGGTTGTGTACCTGGTCGAGAGCTCGTCGTTGCCTTCAAAGACGGCATGGTGGGCATCGAGGCGCTATGCCGCGAATTCGCAATCGCCAGAGGTGTACTTGTTCTAGGCGTAGGAGGCGTTGCGGGCGATTGAGATTCTTCTCCCTCGTCGTCTTCTCCGCGTCGAGATATGTCTCGACTCCTTGCTCTTTCTCTCCCTTGACTCTTCTCTCTCCGTCTCCGAGGCACTTCGGCTCGCTCAGGCGACGCTGCTCGAGACGCAATGCGAGACATCGCATGCGGCGTCCCAGGCACGGTCGGTGCCGGCGTATTCGCATGGCTCGGTGGAGCAGTACCAGGGAATCGCTCTCTCCCTGGGTCAACCAGCCCGAAGTACACGCTCAACCCATCGGCACGACCTGCCAGCCTCCTGCACATCCCCTGCAACGGCCGAAAATCATCGGGAGCGAACCGCCCGTAGATGAGATCGCTCTTTAGCAACCGAGCAGCGGCGGCGAGTGGGACCAAGGCACCTTCGACCTTCTTCGTGTCGGATCGCATGGCCTGGAGTGTGGACGGCGCCGATTCGGAGTTCAGAGAGATCGACAGCAGGGTTTTGTGGTGTTCAAGTGCTGAAAGGAGAGGTGTAAGGACATCGGTAAGGCGGGTCGTGAAGAGGGCGGAGATTGTGCTTGGAAAGATGAGGATGGACCCGATGAGGGCGAGTGCGGAATGGAAGACCAACGGCAGCACGATGGCTCGTCCGATGAGGTAGTATGGGAAGGGAAATAGGACAGCGGTCGTCAGGCTTATATCTACGGATCGTTAGACAAGGAAAGGTATATCAGAAAGTGACTCACCGATGCAAATGCAGGCGAAGATACACGCGAAGATGTACGGTCCTGGGCCTTGGCGAGCCTTGATGTAGAGAAAGAAAGAACTTCCGAAGAAGATGAAAACAGCGAGGATGATGGTGGGCTACGTTCCAAATTTAACAACGAAGCTGATACCAACGTCGATAACGTACTGCAGCCTCAATGTAATCTCCAGTGATGACTTCGAAAAACGTTACTGTCGGTACATGTACGCGCCGGGCGAGATGGGCGAGAAACACGCCGAGGCTGACCCATCTGAAAGAGAGTCAATACTGAATGATTCATAGGAAACCGTTGCACCCACGCCCATGCTAGTGAAACAAAGAATAGAATCAAACTTTCGCGTTCAAGGACGGAGATAAAAGGGTCGCTAGGAGGCGACAAGAAAGCGGCTGTTCGTCATGAGCTGTCTGAACACACTAAATGTTCAACCTCGCACCTATCAGAATAAGAAAGCTCGCCTATGGAGATACTCAGTCCATAACCAGCCGTAAAGGCAACCATTACGACGCACCTGGCCCATAAAAATCTCTATCTTCGGCGTCACGAACAGCACCGTCGAAATCCAACCCACAACCGCACATCGTACGACTGGCTTTAGCTTTGACCATGTCCAATTCGTCCCAACCCATCCGAAATAACTCGTGAATGCTGTTACGGCGGGTTCCAGCCAAACGACAACCTTTGGCGGCGTAGTCGAAGACAGGGAAGAAGAAGAATCGTTCGAGGCAATCTTGACACTTTTCTTCGATTCGCTAGCTGGAAATCGTGGTCGTCTTCCGCGAGGTTCTTCATCTTCGGCGACTTCACGCGCCTTTTCGTGCATAATGACTCGGCAGTACAGAGGAAAGAGCCGTTTGCATTTCTGGACGTAAAAAGTAAAGCTGACATCATATATTTTCGCTGGTATTCCATTTTTCCATTTTGCGCCGTACCGCCGGATCCGGTTTCCACGTTTTCGGCTCGATAATCCTAAGTAATTGGTGAAATGTTATCTCCGTTGTGTTCCGCTTCGGCGACCCGTCGACATTTGGGCTGGAAGGCTGGCACCTTTGGTTGAGCCAGTACCTTCCCGCTTCCTGGCAGAATGTGGCTTGAGGTTCACTTTTTCAGTTACAAAATTTGAGCTGGAAGACTCGAAAGTATGGTCGGTTGGATCTTAGACCATGATTGCCTCCCCTGCGTGTGCCCGGAATATGGACTTAGGATGAGGCATCAGTCGCGGCGTTGCATAAGATATCTACCCTGAGCGATATTACGCTCCCAACACTTGATTAAAGTCTCAGTCGTCGCTCTCGATTAGAAAGGTCTGTGCTCAGGTCGGAAGCCCGTCTTCTTTGGTAGAACGGGACTAGTTTCTCGAATCTTGCAATACAGGATCGGAGTGCGGGATCTGGGCAGGTGCTCAGACTACGCAGCAGGTCGAGTGGTAAGGAATGTGTATAGAATTCTGGAGAATATGGTCCTTCTGGCGCCCGTCCAAGCATTGTTCAGAGTGGGCGTCTAAATGTACTTCACATGCATGTGTATGCAGATCGTTCAGCGAATTGTGGGTCCTTGTAGGTGCAATCAGAATCTGTCAGATCCCCATCAGACTTCGATTCTGAGTCTTCCAACGTCAACGTCAACATCCATCAATTATTTCCGACCATTACTTTGGAAATTGGGTCATTTATCTCCGCGAAATGCGCCACAGCATCTAAAATCAAGTCGATACGTGTTCTCCTCTTCCTATCTGATTTGTTTTGCGACTAATAACTAGCTCACGCCTTTGTCCTCCCTTTCTGTTTCTCAGCGTTCTTTGCTTCGCCTTTCTCTTGTGCCCCCGTCTTCTTCTTCCCCTGCGGAGTATTCAAAGTAAGGTCTCCTAGCGGTGCCACTACCGCCTGTCCTTGTCTCTCCTTCCCGGCGGCCTCAATAGCCCCATCAACGATCTTCAAGTAACCCTCGTAATGTTTCTGCGCATACTTATCCACATCTCCTCTGAATACGCCTTGCGCCCCGTCCGCGAGAGCAAGAAGAGTCTTGCGGAAAGTTTCGTCGATGTCAGCCAAGTACTCGTACAAGCCAGAGACCAGGGTGTCGAATATAGGACCAAAGGAAGGTGGGACTTTGTGGTTTCCGAGCTCTATGCCGAGGAGGAACGCGCGCTTTGCTTGTAGAGACCTCTTGCCATCTTCACCCCACATGTCCAGAATTTTCTCGTACTTCGTCCTTTCGGGACCCGGGGCAGAGAAGCACACCCAGCAAAGAACATAGAAAAAGGACCACAGGTCGTCTAAATGGCTATGGCAATCACGTCTCGGTGGGTTCGGCTTATTCTTCTTGATCGAAAATGCCAATATGTTCGTAGACATGAATGGAGGAGTTCCCTAGGACAAACGAAATCTCAGCACCTAAGTTGATTGACTGTGAAGTTGTCAAATCTCACCACCCGCTTCGATGCTTTTGGGAGCGCGACTTTGGCCCCTAGTTGTACGGCCATATCGAGATCAATTATAATGCCTCGTTGGCCCGGCGGCGCGTTGGGATTGCCGAGTAGGATGTTATTGATGGAGACGTCCCGATGCAGGATGCCTGCGTCCCATAAGTTTCGATGCCCTATGGCTCGGAATTAATCATATTCAACGAAATGGAACGGACGAGTGGACTTACCAGCGACAGCATCGCGAAACGCGTACAACAGTTCCTCTCGACTGTCGAAGAAATCCAGGGTCTTCCCATAGGCCTTCATAGTTGTACGAACGCGAATTCGATTGTCGAACTGGGGATGGCTGAAAGGGTATCTGAGCATGTCCAAGCTCCAATCTTGCTCGTATGCAGTCATCTCTCCGACGCCTTCAATTCCTTTTGTCCGTTGAAGCATGGTCCATTCGGGCGCTACGGTCGAGCTATCCTTCCTCCAGGCCTCCTTAACGAATTTACGCTCGCCATCCTTTCCCTCCACCTCCCAGCAGGTGGTAGCTCGTCCTCTGATCTTTCGTGGTCGAAAGACCGGGTCAAGGTCCAGGAGGCGGTATTGAACATCTTCCTTGTTTTCATTGTCCGTCACGAGTGTACGAATATTCAGTTTAGAGTTCCACCGTATTGTCTTGTCGAAACCAAGAACCTCGTTGTTCGGGGATGATACAAGGAGGAGGTACCACACGAAAAGGACTGGGTCGGCGTGGATGGAAAATAGAGGTGTCTCCAGACAGCCTCCGTGGTCGTAATAGAAGAGCTTGCATCTCTCCTCGGTGACGAGGAGGACGAAGCAGAAGAGACGATTTCCCTGGGTGCGAAAAAGCTCCCTGTTGGATTAAACTGGTAGGTGCACAGTCTAAGATGGCGGAGTCGAAAAAACCACTTACAGAGCGTAGAATGCAGCCTCCAACTTAATCCTATCTTCCGTGGTCTCCAACTCCTCATCAAAGCGCACAATTATAGCGCTTGAAGTCTGCAGGATATTTCCTTCCCAAGACTTCAAGTCGATTTCTTCGCCCTTGTGCCGCGGTCGATAAGCCCATCCTGCTCCTGTGACCACAATGTCGGGCACGGCCTGCAGGTTCCACTGCTCGTCGCTCTTATCTTTGTGGGACACGTTAACTGCCACTGGCTGCTGACGGAGTGTCCGCACTTTTCTACTCGTGTACTTGAAGTAATTTACGAGCCGGGTCATAAGCCGTTGGATTTGAACGACGAGGCAGCTGTGGCCGATGTCTTGAGTGATTGTGGCCCACTCCTCCTCGGCGAAGTCATATAACTCTTCGTCGCGTAGGAAGGCATTGATTTCCGGGTTTCGAGGTACATCCCCCCCGAACCTAGATGCGAACGATAGTTGCGTAGTTTCGAAAGAAAATCCCGGGGTGTTGATATGCTTCTTGAGTGAGTCGAATTTCACTTGCGTTCCTCTGGAACAGTCTCCGTCGTGGCCGACAAGTGGGGTGGGTAGTGGTCCTTGTGTCATCTGAAGGGGAGTATTGTCAGTCGAAGAGAGAAATATTCAATGCCACGGATGGTGGTTCTGGTCTGCGTCGAAGGGCGAGCCGTCTAATCTTTCTCAGGCCGGCGCAGGCCACAGTGCCACTAATGATGTACCGAGATAAGATAAGATGCACACGTACCGTGACGTCTTCCTCTTCGAGCTCAAGCGCTCACCGGCACCCTTCAGCGCTTCAGCGTTTCAGCGTGTACATACCCCCCTTTAAGAAGCGCTCCCGCCCGAGTCTCGTGTTTTCCACTCCAATGCAAGGAAAACACGCTCTGCAGACTATCGCAAATGACGAAAAGGCCCACTGAATCACCACCACCTCCAGCTTTCAGCGCAGGATGAACGCCGAGAGCTACGTATTCGACACTCCGGCGAGGGCGTAGAAAGGCCGAGGACTGAAGGTTGCTGCGAAGAGATACACGCTCGGGCGGCCATCGACCAACTATCAAGGACTCACGCCGGTGTTTGCTCACTGTATAGGATCTCATGAGTGTTGATCAGGTCGAGAAAGCGCTCATCTTTCCCGAGACAAGGAGCAGTGGAAGCCCGTCATCGAGCAGCTCTTCGATCTCCGGAATACGAAGGACAGGACACGCCGGGTTCGGGAAGCTTGGGCCATTGACTGGCAGAACCGTGGAGAGTCGGCGGTGCTGAATCGAGAGGCACTGAACAATCGTCCAGATGGTGTCTGTGAGTCTCACTTCACACTTCCAAGTCAAATCGCTCACGAAATACTTCTAGGCATATACGAATGGACTCCAGTGGTAGCGGACTTCGTGAGGTCGCCACGTATGCAAGGCCATTGCATCGTACCGATAGGACAGTCGGCGGGCAGCGCAGCCATGTGCGTTCATCCTCCCCGTAGCTCGTCTCGTCCACTCAACTTCCCTGCCCCACCAGCATGCTCACCACGAAAGAAATCCCACCTTGCGAACTCGCCTACCCAGCCATGTTCCTCATCGAACCCACGACGATCACCCACGAGCTCTTCAGCGGGCATCTCGAAGACCGCATAGCGTCGATGAACTTTGCTGTCGCCGCCATCGCTGCCCGGCGGAACACATGGAAGTCGCGGGAGGCAGCGTTCGAGTACTCCACGAAGCGATTTCCGTGGGGGATGTGGGATGAGAGGGTGGTGAGAGCTCGGGTGGTACGTTTCTTTGTCTGCCTACTTACATATTCTCGTTTTTCGTTTCGATGTTTCCTGACGCGAGGCGAAATTCTGTAGGAACACGGCCGCGAATCCGTTCCGAACGGTGATGTAATTCTGAAGTGCGATCGCAAGCAAGAAGCTGTCTCCTATCCAGACACCGAGGCACATTTCGAGAGTGCGGTGCAGCTCGGACGGATATGCCACGCCGTCCGGGTCCATATCGTCTGGGGAACGAGAAACGACCTCGTGTCACCGACTTCTTTTCGGTGCGTCATTTCCCATAGCCCCGAGTTCATTCAAGACCCAATAAGTGATGCCTCGGAGGAGAGGATCGCAGCGTCGGGCGCAAAGATTAAGAAGGCGGGGCACATGGTACTGTATCCTTCTCTCGTTGTGGTTCGTCCCCGTTGATTAACTTCGGAATGGGTATTAGGTCGTTCAGGAGCAGCTGGACGCTCTCTCTCAAACGATTGCCAGGATCTTGGACATAGACACAGTTAAAGTCAACAGTGCGGTCATGGAGCGGTCGAAGCCTTGATCTTGTTTCTGGGTATTTCGGGTCTCCTTCCACGTTCATATCTGACAAGGTGAGCCATAATATTCATCGAACATATTCGAATAGTTGATTCGAATGGGAGTCGTACAGATAGTGTTCCTATATACCACCTTGTTTCTGTGATTTTCACAAAGGCCTTTGCCTACGACTAAGTGCACTTCGACCACGACTGCGGTTGGACGCTTGGGATACCCGGCCCATTACGCTCTTCGACATCTGAACCAATAACTTCGCCACTTTCTTTCGCCCAATCTGACTTGAGGAAGGGTTATCGAATACGATTCACGTACCATCAGTTCACGGCGTTCAACTTGCGATAGAATTCCTCAATCCCTAGGCCTCAAATCCCGAACGTCAATCCTTCAAGACACTCTATTCCAACCTCCATCCCGGGAAGCATCCGTTACCTCAAGGACCGGAATGATAACGAGCAGCAAGAACTGTGGCACAGTTTGGTTAGCTTCAACAAGTGGTTATGGGATACCTGTTTATCTTTAGTGTCGGTCGGCACTGTGGAAACCGTCCGTCGCCTTCGGATCCTTCTTCTCCTCCGACTACCACCATCTTCTAATGGGTGGCACGACCTACGACGACGGCATCCTCCTCCTCGCCGGACAACACCCGACCACGACCTATTTATTCCTATTACTGCACTTATATGGAGTCCTTGCTTCCTGCATGCGATCGGACGACTGGGTCATCCGTGACAGGTATAAAGCGGCAGGAGTGAGCGCGGTCGACCCTTCTGTGGAGCCCGACTGTAACACTGTCGAGTTCCTCAATGTCGCGAAGGATGATGCCCTCGCGTGGCCGAAGGAAGCCCGTCGAGCCTACCCGCGTACGGCGAACACCCATATGGAGTCAATCATCGGACCTTTCGTATGCAACTCCCTGGAGATCAACAATCTTCTGCTTGAGATATTCAACGAGAAGCTCAACTTGTGGCTTGGTACGTTGATGGAGCGGCGCAAGATGGAGGAACTCAGTGGGAGCGAGACGAGGGTTATCAGAAACCCGTCGACGACGAACACCAATCAGGCGATTGGGAGTCATACAGATTTCGGGTCACTCGTAAGTGGTGTCGTTCTTCCCGTAGTTTTCTCCTTATATTTTTTGATAGTCCTTTCTTCACAATCGTTTGGGCGGTCTTCAAGTCCTTGTCCCAGGATCCGATAGTTGGCAGTACGTGAAGCTCGAAGGTTCGTTGTAATTCATCTGGCACGAGTGCCTGTCTTGAATCAACACTTCGCTCCAGCCTATCCCGGGCCACGCCATTTGCAGCGTCGGGGACGCGCTGGCCATCTTCAGGGGCGGAATTCTTCGCTCGAACCTCCACCGTGTTCTGTAGGCTGTTTTCTTGACCGCCGCATTTCTCTATACTTAGGTCTTCGAAGCCCACCTTCGGGATCTCAAGCCGGCCTCGAACGCTGGTCCCTCGTCTACTTCAAATCATAATTTATCATAAAGGGTCTAGAGACGTGGATGGCGAGCCGGGTACGGAGAGGGTGGAGGTGTGAGATGTTTGCTTTTGAATATGCTCGCATGCTAATGTAAAATTAGAGCACGTGTGGGCTGCGAGCGACTCACCAGATTACGCAGATGGCTTCATGCTAGAAGGAAGCAAAGTGTATTTTATTCATAGAATTTGATAGCAGCCATAAATGTGACCATGTACATGCAGAGCAGCAGCACGATAATAGACAGCGGGGGCCATTCCAACGTCGTGCTAGCTATGTCGGAACTCGATCCACCGTTGACGAAAATGGCATGCCCCTATCCGTAACGGTGCCATGGTTCGCGCAAGCCATCGAGCGATCCGTTGGCTTTGTGTTAGCGGCTGATTCGGAGGAACTATGCTCAGGTCAGCATTGAAAGGATTCCTGGGATGTATTGGGCAAAATATATCTTTATAATCTCCATCCGCTTTCTGAGAGCGCTCCTGCAGTCGGCCGACGGCAACGACAACAGCCTTCACTAGTATCGATATGTGCTATTCGGCATTGAACAAAACCCCATGCATTCTCTTCATGAATTGAAGTATTCAGATTACAAAGTCTATTGAAACACGCAAGAAGAGTTGAGAAGAGAATTAGGCGCCTCCCGAAATAAATGGGTCATACTAACCTTAAGCCAGCACAATTTCCTTCCACACCTTTCCGGGCTCCGATATCTGGTCTAGATAGTCCTGGATCAGAAATCCCATACCTCTCCTCTCTGCAACGATCATATCAGGATCTAACCATTGAATGAGCATGACGAAATAAATAGGCTTCTCGACGACGACATTGTCATTGAATAGATTATTGAACCGATTTGCTGTCGAGAGGAGAATCATTTCGAATGGTGGCTCCATGTGTGGAAAGCCCGCGGGGTCGTCGAGGCGTATTGCACCACAATTTAGCCCACCATTTCCGAGAATTTGAAAGTCGGAGTTTTCATGGCGCTTTAAGGCTGGACATTTGACGGTATATGCCCAAAAATCAAGAAGGTGGTATCCACATTCCATGTATTCTTCCGGAATGATGGTGCGGGGGACAGTGGGCAATCTGGTGAGACTGGGGTCGTGTTTGCGGCCATACACATTCTCTCCGAATCGGTGCTGCAATTCGTTGTCCCAGATTGGCTTTGTCGTATTTGAGTTTGGATTTATGGTGTACCATGTGATATATGTGTGCTGGCGTAACCAGTCGCGGAAGTTTGCAGCGTAGGTTAGCTCGTCTCTGTGGTACCCTAAAGGTACCCTAGCCATACACCATCCCGCCCATGACCAGCTCGGAAAACCGAGCCGCCGTCCCGTCTTTGAGGTTGGATATTTCGGAAATGGATCCCAAGATAGCAGTCCAATATCAAACGCTGCAGATGGGATACCTTCCACCGCCGAGGAGCCATCAATCTGGCGAAAGATATGTCGAAGGATACCTGTGGTAGCATGGATTCTATCCGTTTCCTTCGTAAGGTCTCGATAGGTATAACGGAAAAGGAGATTCCCGTAATCGTGGAGAGGTTCAGAGAGTTTGTCGGGTAGAACGTCGATAAGTGAGCCTGAATGAAGGGATTGGGTGGGAATCACTTCGGTTGGGAAGTTGTCGTATATCGTATCTTCGCTCCAACAATTCGCATGGCACCGAAAGTGCACGCCACTGCTCACCAGAATGAGGGTTCGATGTGATAAAAGGAGCTCCTGCATTCTACCGGGTGTCAGTAAAGCAAACATGAAATGTACAAATACTGTGCTTACGTCCAACCACGAGATGTGTAACGCGAATCGGACAGGTCATCATAGACGCCTCTTGTAATCGTCATCCTCACGCCAGGTAGAACCTCTTCAATTTTTTGATCTACCTTCCGAGATCCCGGTACCAAGCCGGGGAGACCAGCATTCGCGTCAGTGCCGTGACCGGCCACGACGGTAAGTATCGCTCCTTTGAACACCAGATCCATCTTTGCTATGCCACGCAGCATATCCCCCTCGTCATCTTGAACCAGGCATAGGCTGTCGATCCAGAGGTATCTCTCCCCCACCGATGCTACCAGGTTAATTGCGTCGACGATTGTGCGCGGTAGACGATCTCGTACGGTCAGGAGTCCGCCCTGAGCAGAAAGCACCGCTGCGTTGTCCCTCTGCAATCGTGCTGCAGGGATAACAGTGCCCCAGACATAGCTGAGCGCAATGTATCGTGTATCACGCGTAGCTTCAGTGATACACTGATCTTGAACGTCAATGACGCGAAGAACTTCGAGACCAGAAGCATTGTGTGGGGTTTGAAGCACGGGTGACGGGGAACACGTATCGGTATGGTGAGTTTCACATAACTCCAGCCACTTCCGTATCAACGCAGGGGAGATCTGCGGCTTGATAACGCGAGCACCTCCACGAGCCGTCGTTGCTGTCCCATCATCCAGGAATACCATGTTCACACCACCCAGGGAGGTGGTAAACCCTCTCTCATTCCACTCCGTAATGATATCACTGGCATCTGAGCCCGATCGTGTCGTTGTCCGAGAGACCAAGCGGCAGAATGGACAGTCCGTACTGGCTTTGATCCTCCCATATGTCCCCAACGAATATTTTGCAGGAGCACGATTGGACCTTAATTCGAGGTTGAGTTTCCTACAGATCTCGCACAGAGCGCTCCTTTCTCTGTCCTGAAAGCAGAAAACCCTCGATGTCACTGGGGTAGCAGGATGACAAGGTTTCGGACTCACTGTGGTCCTTATAGCAGGTGCAAGCGGCTTTTCTACGGCTGACATGAACAACAAATGCTTATTAGAGGCTGAGGAGGAGGAGGAGAGGGCGAACAGAGTCCAGCGACGATGGTAGAAAGAAAGAGCGGTGTGACGGGCGCTAAAGAATATTGATCATCGATGTCAACCCATGCGAGCGAACGAGATAAGATAAGACCATTGGCACCGGATTCGCCCAGTCTACTATACCTCGACGGCTCCATCAGAAAATAGTAGAAGGATCATAATTTGAATACAATTTACACCCTCGTCGAGAATTTTTCGAATAGCCCAAGGTCTGCGGAGCTCTTCTGACTCGTTTTATAACGTGAGTCCCTGAGATCCACGAAGAGAATACCCGGAGCGTTTGACCAACTTAGCAAAACTACGCATTGATTTTGAACGATGAGATGTACATAATCGAAGGGCGGAAGCGCTCTCATAAGGCGAATGGAAACTCAAAAAATATACGTTTCTCGCCATCTAGTAACCTTGCGTCTTGCATTCCTTGGTCATATGTAGTAGATAACCGGCATGGTCCAAACGCTGAACGTATGTATAGGGGTGAGGTGAGGTGTAACCCGGCATGGTCCATTTCTGAACACCGGGGCCCGAGACTACTCCAGCGCGACAATAAGCCACACTGCACCCTCATCTCGGACCCGTGCATTGCTCCTCGACGAGCTATTCATGTTTCAGAACATCTATCTCAGAGGCAATACACGGGCTGTAGGTGGGATCACGGTTTCAAATCAGTTATAATATGTTAAGAGAGCCCATTTTCCCCTGAATTATTTAGATGATCCATAATATGTATCTGGGCAGACTGAATAAAAAATCGTTGCAAATACCCGGCTCAAATTTAGCTCAGTTGACTTCAGGCACTTCAAAAGAAAGAGGCCAGTCTACCATAAATTCTCCATCAGTAGCACAATTTCGTGCTGAAAATATCCCGAGCGGCAACGAGTCACTTCGAGTACCTATAGGCAGATGCCAACTGTTTCTCGGTATCAAAATAATCGGCATTTTTGGAGAGATTTATGGCTGCTATATGCATGTCAACGGGGCGTGAGTCAGACTTCCCTGAGTGCTGCCGCTGTGACGCAAGGGCATGGAGCAAGGGCATGGGTTTCCTCAGGAAATGCTGGCTCGCAATCGTAGTGATACAGAATGCCGGGACATGAGTCTGCTACCAGGTCTATTTCAGCTCTATACAACCTTCATTTATTCGTGAATCGGGTTGCGGGGGAGGGCTTTGGTATCTCTAGGTGATAGCCACTGGCCAGGGTGCATGTTCTGGGAATCGCTCCCAAGAATCAGAATTATATTACCAGCGGCCAGGCGTAGAAAAGACGAGGAACGCAAGATGTGGAAGATACTCAGTCGTACTCAAGCATGCAGTGTCTTAGCATCCAGCCGGGCCGAGCCTCCTGCCTAAGGTCCACGAAAGGCAGCCGTCGGGCGTCGTGCGTGTCGTGGAGGGCGATCCTGGGTCTTCAAGGGGTCGCGGAACTGGAAATGGACTCGTAAAAGGCCAAGGATGTCGAAGACATGGAGAATCAAACCGCAAGAGGTGAAAGAGGGGTGGATGCATCGGCAGGGAAGTGGATGACGACCTCAGTCCGTCAGTGCACCTCCGACTTTTCAGGTGCGAGGAAGCCGTATATCTTGAACGTAAAAGGATGACATATTCTGAGAAATAGAGATACGGTGCAGGAGCACTATAAGGTCAGCCAGGAAGCGGCGGCGGCACTGAGGCGGCGGCGGCTATGACATGGGGAAGGGCTGGGACGATGGAAAGGCGAGGAATGGTCATGAGGTGCAAAACGAGGTTGACTGGAAGGTTCACATGGGGGGGCATGCCGTTTCCGTCGGATCTGTCCACCTTACATGAATAATACTTACCTACTACTACTACTACTACTACTACTACTACTTACAGTCCTCTCCTTTTGTTTGACCTCCAGAATCTCCCTTCGAACTAACCACCGCGGCGAATATCTGACCGGAATTTGACCAATTCATGGCTACCCTATCTCCAAGCTTTTGCCCGGCTTATCATCTCGGATCGCTCACGGTGGCTGTCATCGGAAAATCGGAAAACAGGTTGGACGTCGCCGAACCAAAATACAACGTCACTTGTCCCTGTTGAGCAATTGATCATGCTGCGCCCACCAATGCCATTCACACGTCAACATTCGAACGTTGGTTTGCTTTCTTCTCCCTCGACACTCGTTGCGCAGTTTCTTCGGCGTACGGCCGAAACCTGGAGGAATATGTCCACGGGATGTGGAGAGCTCAACGAGCGCCCTCGAGACTCCTTGAAGGTGCTGAACAGAGAGAAGGAGATCAGTGTAGAGGTGCGCGTGCTGTTGAAATCGAGGAACCAGTGCTCACCCCTCCGACGCGACGCTAGGTCAACGGGGAACATGAGCGAGCAACTCCGGAAAAGGTGGGTCAACCTCTGAAATCTATGCCGCCGGAACTCTCTACTAACCTTTCCTAGTCTTCGACATTCAAATGTGGGACTCCTTACATGCACCAGCCATCCAAGGATGGTCACGATTACTGGAACGATCTGCTGAAACCCCTTCAAGCACACGACAAAACACAGTGCAAAGTTTGGGAAGAGGAGGTACAAAATATCCTAATTTTCGTACGTGGATTCGTCTTTTCGACGTGGGTCATTATACAATGATCGATATTACATAGGCTTCACTTTTCTCCGCCGTTGTTACGGCGTTCATCGTCGAGTCCTACAAGAACCTAAAGCCCGATCCCACCGATGCGGCCGTTGTCCTTCTTATGCGTATTGCCGCCCGTCTCGATAACCCAGTCAATAGTTCAACGTTATCACCCTCGCTCGACGAAACGCCCATCCCATTTTCGCCTTCTTTGACCCTCGTCAACGTTTTCTGGATTCTGAGTCTTGTTGTGAGCCTCACCACAGTGCTCATAGGGATCGTCTCTTCGCAGTGGTTACGAGAGCACCAGCTGTACCCAGCTCACTTTTCGACAGAGGAGAAATTCGCGCTATTCAACATGAGGACGGAGATGTTAAATAGATGGTACATCCCGGCCTTCTTTGCGTCTCTTCCCGTCCTTCTCGAGCTCGCCCTTGTCCTGTTCTTCCTTGGCCTCGCAGAATTCCTCCGGTCTCTCGGTGTCACGCAAGTTACAGCACCGATAATAGTCGCGATAGGATTATCGCTCTTATTTCTTCTGGCCACGACCGCGATTCCAGCGCTTCAAGTCCTCACGGTTCGATCAACAGCAACTCAGTTCAATAAGACAGTCCCGGTTCCATGTCCATACAAATCGCCGCAGGCACGACTATTTCGTTTGGCTGTCTCGTCCAGGATGGGAAATTTTCTCATCCACCACACATTTTCTCCTATCTACTCTCTATTCGTCGTTTCGGCCAAGTACGCTCGCGCTCTTCGTTTCCCTTCCAGTTTTCCGCCTTCTTTTCCAACCCTGGTCCCTGAATCCTTCAAAAGACGCGCTTTCAAAGCTCGTGCGCTCATCAGGCTGCGATTGGATTATATTCTCGGCCGCCGAAGGAAGCCGCGCGACCTCTTCGAGTCCTACCAGCCTAGTTATCCGAACTATAATCCCGTGAATGCCCATTCCTGGACCGACCTCGACCTCGAATGGATATCCCTTCGTCGACATTATTCCTCTCAAGTGCTCGTAGGGTGGCACGGGAATCGAGAAGGCGGCGGTCTCGAGAAGGAGTTGCAGTTCGGGCCCCTGTTCGACCACATTCGAGGGATTGAACTCGCTTGCACCCGTCATCACACCGTCCTCCTGTCTGCATACCATTGTTTCGTGGACTGCATATCAACGGCACCACCCGGCCAACCATCTCTCGACTTAGCATCTACATTTTATGGGGACGATTACTACAAGACCGTTGTCGAGATTCTGCGGCCCCGCGGAACGGTTCTCGTGTCAGATGTTGTTCCCAAACCTCAACGCCGAACTCGAATATACTCCAGGGACCTGCTTTACGATGAAGCTATCCTTCTTTTCATCGAAAGGTTCAACATACCTGTGCCGGAACGTACGAAAACGGAGCTCATGCTTCGCGTTCTCGACTATGTTTCTAATAATTGCGGTCATTGGACGCCTGACGCGAATGGGCCGCCGAAAGGGCTTCCCATTCCGCAGTCGCGGATGTACAAGACGCTGGTCAAATCTTTCTTTTGGGAAACCCCGCCGACAGGTATGTTGACGTATCGATCATAAACAAAAGATCGTGTTGACGACTGCGCTCAGATTCGCTAGTAGACGCGCCGATGGAATATCCATATTCATTCTTCAGGAATATTGCCAACGGGAAAATGGATTGGTCCGTCCACCAGATCTTCCTCGAGGAATTCCGTGGCATTCTCGCCGATTACCTTCGGTCTTCACTGAGCGCAGAGTTACGTCATTCTGGACTTTTAGACAGAGCAGTGTCCACCCTCAACGAGAACTTCAGGCACCATTGGGAGTCAACACGGCGACCAGGGAATCGTGTTTCAGCCCCATGTGTGGAACATGAGAGTGCTTATTTTTTGTTAGGATCCTGGGCTATTGTCGAAGCATATATGCTCAATCACAGGCACCACGCTGACCGCGTTCCACGAAGCGTCCTCGATCTCGCAGCGACGACGCGGGGAGTATGCAGAAATGTACTCGCTGCCCAGGCAGAGCCTTTTACTAGGGCCATCCTCGTGTCTATTGCGAGCGTATGGGGAAGGGAGGTGCACTTCGTTTGTCGACATATCACGTTCCACAATCGGCTGCAGGATAGCATTCTAGGATCTCTGTTAAATCACGCTGGTAAGCAATATCTGAAGATTTATTCTGTGCGAAGACCTTTAATTGCCCATTACACTTAAGATAACGATAACCCCCCAGAAGTCGGCCTAGAGGTCTCGTCCTCAACTACAACAGACGAAAAAGATGTTGTGAAAGATAATCAGAGGGATTCTTCGTCACGAAATCGGGAGCGTAGCGTATCGGATGAGTATAATCTAGCAGAGTCTGGATTCTTGTTGAAGTAAAAAAATTCACCAAAATCCTCGTTCTATCTTAAACCCACCCACATATTAATTCGCATTTCTCGGGCGCTTTCTACTTTAGAATACTGTGTGGCGCACTTCAGCACGCCGCAGTGTGTCCTTGTTTGCGCAAGAGCCCTCCATCTTATTTAGTAAGGAATTACGCCTTGAACACACACCACGACGCCCCCACATGGCACAAAGGTCCTACTTACGCCCACATAACCTCCAGTTTCCTCGGTTCGGGGGCTCGGTTGGCCAAACCTACTCGGGCAAGACAGACGCCCGACATTCCAGTTCAGCGGCGAATCAGACTGGACACTGGCGACAGCCGCAGTTTTCTTGGACGCATCTTGGGAGGGTAGCTTAAAGAGGAGAGGGCATCAAGTGGGGTTCACCAGAATCCTTAAAAAACTGGACCCAATCGCTCATCCTGGTTTTGCCGCCGACTCCCCTCAGCCGACGATCTTCTATCCCTTAGGCACCTTATTGAATGCAGGATGCATTTTACCTTGCAGCCCGACGCATTCACAACGTACATAGCTGCATATATGCGCTATTTTCATCATTTCTGCGCCGTTCTGCAACTTCTCTCCACGGTGACAAGAACATCTCAGACTCTGTTACTGTTACTGAGCCCTCGTCAACGTACCCGGACTAGCAGGCTCTCTTTGGGGTTACTCCACATTCCACTACGGGACATCTCCCAGCTTCTCTCGTGTACACTTCAAACTTAGGCGGCGTTCTTTTTTCTGGGATGCAGGCTGCTCATTCCGAGTACCCGTCGTCAAATTGAACTGATAGTGCCCCTCTCGTTCCTCGCGCTGTGTAACATTTCCACCTGGCTTCATTGCTGCGGAGATTTCTCCATGCCTTGTGTATCTAACCTGTATCTCATAACCCAGGTCCAATCTGTGATACCCTCTACTGCGTTCCACCCGAGGAATGTCTTGGCCCGATAATGTCCTCTTGTGACGCAAGGGATATTCTATTCTTAGACCTTCGGTGCCTAACGGATCGAACAAGGCACGCTCTTTGAACCCAAACCACGACGTGGACACGACAACGACGACCAACATGACTTCCCAACTCACCCTACGACCCAAAGGACACTTTGGACCTGGGTCTATCGAGGTAGAACCGCCCGCACGGCCTGGCGAAGGCGGTGCGCGTCGCCTCGCGGTGGAGAGGGAAGCTCTCATAGAGCGGCCTGCGAGTGGAATTGACACGATACCTGATGTCATTGCCTACGCAGCACAAACGCACGGCAAAGAGAAGGCTATGGGCTGGCGGGACATTATCGACATCCACGAGGAGAAGAAACTGGTCAAGAAAGTCATTGACGGGAAGGAAGTCACGGAGGAGAAGACGTGGAAGTACTTCGAGCTCAGCGACTACAAGTATATCGACTACGTTGAGCTGGAGGGGGCCATCAGTGAAGCGGCGAGAGGTTTGGTCGAGCTTGGTGTCGCCAAGGGCGATGTGTTCGATCTCTTCGCAGAAACGAGGTGAGTACGCTGTATGTTCTCTATCGTCTTTCTCAGTGTTTCCAGTCCGAATTGGCAGATCATAAGTCATGCCTGTTCGACGGTCTCAACCACCATCGCCACGGCATATGATACTCTAGGCGAATCAGGTCTCAAACACTCGCTCAACGAGCCCAAATGCGTGGGCATCTTCACGAACCCTCCCCTGCTCAAAACTCTTCTCAAAGTCCTCCCAGAGACCCCTTCCGTTCGCCTCGTCATCCATGACGGCACCCCAGACGCCGCTCTCGTCTCCCAGATTCGCTCTCTTCGCTCAGATAACCCCATCACCGTAATGCATATCGACGCTGTCCGTGCCCTCGGACGGCCGCAGTCAACGTCCACACCCGCCGATCGCAAGCCCACACGAGACACCCTCGCATGCATCATGTACACGTCTGGCTCGACAGGCTCTCCGAAGGGCGTCTGCCTCACGCACGCGAACCTCATCTCTGCTCTCGGCGCTATCAACCCCATATTCGGACCCCACATCGCACCTGGCTCGCGTTATCTGGCCTATCTTCCCCTCGCTCACGTCCTGGAATACATTGTCGAGCTGTACGCTGTGTACGTAGGCGCCACATGTGGCTACGCACGTCCAAAGACGTTAACAGACGCAAGCGTGCGTGGGTGCAAGGGCGATCTTCGTGCGTTCAAGCCTCATATCATGCTCGGAGTGCCTGCCGTTTGGGAGACGATGCGCAAGGGGGTTGTTGGAAGGGTGGAGAAAGCAGGTTGGGTGGCAAGCAAGGCGTTCTGGGGCGGACTGAGGTTGAAACGGTATGCTGGCCCGTGGATACCCGGTGTGGACTGGCTTGTGGACAACCTCTTCCTGGGAACGGTGAAGGAGGCAATGGGTGGGGAGATGCGGTTCGCTGTCAACGGCGGCGCTGCTATCAGCCGCGAGACGCAGGACTTCTTCAACCTCGCGGTGATGCCGTTGACTCAAGGTCTGTTTATAACATCTCCTTCGGCGTTATCGCTAATGACTAATCTTGAAATAGGTTATGGGCTTACTGAAACGTGCGGAATGTGCGCGCTCCTGCCGCCCGAGCTGCTCTCTGTTGGACCAGTCGGCGTCCCTGCCCCGTCGGTGGAGATAAAGCTACTCGACTGTCCCGAGATGGGCTATTTTTCTTCGACGGACTTGTCCTCAACTTCTACAACATCGCATCTACCTCAAGGCGAAGTGTGCATTCGCGGACCCTCGGTTACCTCGGGTTATTTAAACCGACCAGACTTGAACGACGACGAAGAGATCTTCACGAAGGACGGGTGGTTCAGGACAGGCGATGTTGGTCAGTGGAATGAAGATGGAACATTGAGCATCATCGATCGGTAGGTTCTGGCCCCAGGATTATGGATTATGCTAGGTTCTGACGGGAATATAGTCTCAAGAACTTGGTGAAGATGCAAAGTGGCGAGGTATGCGTTCCTCATTTCGTGACTTCCTCCTCGACTTATGCCATCATCCCACTCTCTTTCATAGTACATCGCTCTCGAGCGGCTCGAATCTATCTACAAGACCTGCAAGCTGGCCACCAACCTCTGCCTCTACGCCGAGTCTGACATGCAACAGCCCATCGCCATCGTCTGCCCACGCGAATCCACCCTGCGCCGAGCACTCAAGTCAAACGGCAACGGAAAGGCGAAACCTAACGGCACCGCGACACCACCCACCGCCACCGAGCCTATTAATATACTTTTTGAGGCGTCTTCAAAGTCGGCCTTCGCGGAGCTATGTGCCTCGCCTGCCGCTCGAAACGCAGTGCTTAAAGAGCTGCAAGCTATCGCGAAGAAGCAAGGTCTTGCGCGAGCGGAGATCCCGAGTGGGGTCGTGTTGAGTCCTGACGAGTGGACGAGCGCGAATGGGATGGTCACTGCGGCGGCGAAGGTGAACCAAGCGAAAGTGAGGAATAGTGGAGCGGTGAAGGGCCCATTAGAGGTGAGTCTTCTTGTTTCTCAAGTCAACTTAACACTGTTCATTCTGTGTCGTAGGAAATGAGAAAGCGCCAGAGTGGGAATTAGCTCTCGAATTCTAGATATGGCAGATGACTTGACATCGTCTCGTATATTTTTTGGAACGGAGAGGATGGGCAAGATGCTCGAAAAGCGGCGGACTTTTCCTTTCACTCGTGTCAGCTCTGCTCTTTGTACAGCTTTCGACTTTGCTTTCATCAATACTGCCTGTGTTTAGTCGTATCTTGTAAGCTTGCCGCTGAATGTTTGAGTTTCGAACTACGATTCATAGAGGCACCCATGATGTCACCGAACTTGAAGGGGCGACAAGAAGATCGTGTCGTCATTGATCTGAGATAGCGATGCAGTAAACCCCATGCCAAGAGGACCGGGTAAGAACAACGCGCGTCATGTCTCATGGGTCGTGTCGCATTGTGGAATGGACGGCCTAATATTTAAAGGGGAATTTTCGCCCATCCTCCTCAACATCGTTCTGCTTTACACCATAATCCACAAATCAATCGACGCCTTAACCATGGACTTCTTCAAGGGCAATTCCTCCAATACCAACACCGCGAACACGTCCACTGGAGGCGGGTTCATGGACAAGATGAACAGCTCGATGGGCGGCGGGCAGGCAGGAGAGAAGAACGATGGTGCGTGATTTCAGCGTTTCGCTTGCACTCGCATTTTTTACTCATCTCGCCCGTATAGACATGCTCGACAAGGGGGTAGACTTCGTTCAGGAACGTTTCCTCGGTGCTGGCTCTCAGAAAAACGAGTCGGCTATGGAACAGGCGAAGGACGAGAAGATCTCCGATGCCATTCGGAGCGGATACAAGAGTGCGACAGGAAAGGACTTCCCGGTCTCTGACAAGTAACGTAGTTCGGAGGTGCGCGCTGCGAAGAAAGAAATTTTGTTATCTTCTTTACCTGAACGATGTACTACATATATATATATTTCCTCCGACTGAAATACGCTTTCCGAGCCTTTTTCTGGTTGAGCTGTCAAAATAAAATAAATTTTTTGGACTCGGGGTCTACAGGCTTTGGATGGAAAGTCATCACGAAATTGAACAAGACCAAAGTGACGCGGAAGAAACTCGCAGCAATTCTCAGACGTTGGGATCACGCAAAGCATTTCTACAGTATAAGGCTCAGAAATAGAAACCTAATTCCAGCGCCTGATACTCGAGCTAGGTTCTGCTACCGGCGAGTAGGGAAGAATGAATCCATATGGAAGGCGGGAAATAGCAACTCGTTGAAAAATAAATCAAATGGGAAGGGGAGAAGATATCTTGACTCAATGGTAGAAGCTGGGGCGCATTTCGCGGAGGTGAATGTCCCAATTTCCAAAGTATCGGCCTGAAATTGACTTCGAAAGACTCAGAATCGAAGTTTGATGGCGATCTGACAGATTTCGATTGCACCTACAGGGACCCACAATTCGCCGAACGATCTGTACATATGTAATTAAATGGGAAGTCCATCTGGGCTCCCAAAGCATGCACCGCCGCCAGAAGAACGGTGAGTATTGTCCACCATTCCGTACATTCTGTTCCTGACTACTACTCGACCTGCTGCGCCATCTGCGCATCTTCCGAGATCCTGCGCTCCGATATCGATCCTTTCAAGAAGCGAAGAGTCAGGTTCTGAAAAAAAGGAGCTTCCGACCAAATTTCTGGGCAGCCTGCGCGAAAACCTCCAATCAAGAGTGACGACCGAGGCTCGAAACAAGTATTCTGGACGTAATATCGCTCAGGGCAGATATACTATCCAACGGCATGACTGATGCCTCATCTCGCGTCGATACTCCGGGCACACGAGGGGAAGAAAGCAGTCAAATTCAAAGATCCAACAGGGCCTGCTTTCGAGTTTTCTGGTACCTGTTGCATAATCAGTTCTCACGCCCCTTTATTCCGAACTGAAGGCAGTCCTGCGCTCCTTTCAACACAACCGCGACACTTTGTCGGAACTCAAAGGCTCTAAACTCAAAGAATACTGGAGAAAGAATGTCCTTGCATCCTCCAGAATGGCCGTCATGCTTTCAATTTGCAAACCATCGCACTCCTTTTCGCTACAAGACGTTGGCGAGCCAAATGCCATCATCTCCGCTTTCGGGGTTGTGACTCTACGGTCTATGTGTAGCTCAGACTCTCACTCGCATATAATACAGGCCTTTCTTTAAGAGATGGGTATGTGCTCTTTTCGTTCACTTGCAGCATATAATTCGTTCTCAAAGTTTATCTAGATCCATCCTCGTCGAAATCTCGAGATGCACCATCAGCTACCGTGCCGCCTAAAGCTAAACGAAAGCACGAGCGAGGAGCGACATGGAACATTCGTTTTCAAGCTTCGCTGCACGCAGTGCATCGTCAATCGGCGTTGTTTTCGAATGCACATGGCGGTGTGGGCACGCCGAGTCGGGTGGAAGATGGGAATGGCACGCCAGCTCACAGTGCGTATCCTCCTTGTGGTTCCCGCGAATCTCATATCTCACTTGCGCTTCGGAACGCTTCTTCTCTAGGCCAAGATTCCAGGTCTCTATTTTCATACCTCAAAGTTCTCGTCCAGCACTGCCAGGTCGTGGCCGACCAAGGTCTATCCCGCCTGCAGGAGGAGCAACGTTCCACGTCCCACCTACGTCTCCAGGCAGAGCTCCAGCGTGTCCGAGATGACCTGTCGGCGGCGATGAAGGGATGGTCGACGGACAAGGAGGCGATCATCAAGCTTCAGGGCGAGTTGCTGGAGGCACGACGTTTGGCCCAACACGAAAATCAGCAATTGATGGACTTGAAGAAGCTTCTTGAAACCCAGCAGGCGGAGACCCGTGAGCGCTCTGAACAGCACACGAAGGAGGTGGAACGTGGCATTGCGCTACTGGGGCAGCTGCAGACGGCGCAAACTGCCGTCGCGAAGATGGAGAAACAATTATTGGAGGCTCGTCGTGCGGCCGAGGGAGAGAAGGCATCGGTCGCATCGCTGAGGAAGGAGATTGAACGGTGCAAGGCGGACCACAAAGAGACTGTAAAGGAGGTCAAGCTTCTGGAGCGAAGCTTCGTGGAAATTTTCGAGCTACGGAAGATAGTCAAACAACAGAGCCTGGAGCTGGAGCGTCTCCCCAAAGCCCAGGTGCTGGAGCCGACGCAGGATAACGTGCAGCAGCTACAGAAGGATCTGGAAGCGCTTCATGCAGTGCATAGCGAAACCCGGCGCAAGTACCGCTGGAGGAAGAAGCAGCTATTTGATGCGCAGAACACGCGGCGGGAGAATAAGCAGCGCATCTCTGGTACGCCCGCCCAACTGATCCTCTTCTCCCCGTTCAAATTTGACGCTCTAACGGAAAATGAATTACTTCTCCATCACAGAACTCGAGCAACGAGCCGTCATCTCCGAGCGCCAGCTCACCATGTTCCACTTCGGCATCAAGCTCCTCGACGGATACTTCCTCGATTTCCTCAAAGATCACACGGTTTCCCGCATACCGCCTACCAAGAAACGCAAACGCGGCGAGCATGATCTGTGGGATGAGCACGATCTGTGGGACGTCCAGGTGGCGGTCAAGGCCCTGCTCGATAAGTGCGAGGACCATGTCAACTCGATACGCGACCAGTTCGACTTTTACGAGGAAGAGGATTTGGTTGGGACTTGTCTGATGTGTCATGGCGAACATGGCTGAGGCCAGGCCAGGCGGTGGTGGTCCGACAGGGGGGCGATTGGACGTCGGTATTTGAGCTTCCCTCGCGTTTGAGTCGTGATCGTTGATAAAGACGGCATGTAGTCCTCGACGGCCTCGACACAGGCGACCGCTATACATCTTTCCGAATCAGATTCGTGTGCCATGGTCCGATCTTCAGAGTCGAAATGTTGACCGGGACCTCCAGCACGCTCATCAGCCGCGCTTGTCGCCTATCCCGTGTACGAATACCGTTACTTCACCATCACTTGAACCAGATTTCTCCACGTCAGACCGTTGGCCCTACGCCAAATGAATCCCATCCTCATTGGTCGTGCTCGTAAATCTTGCTGGCTTCATCTTGGCTCCTACTTGCACGAGGAGGATCTGTCCTTCGAATGGACGTGCCTCCCGTCACCTGTCGCTAAACCTTCTCGACGCCAATTCAGGGGCCATGACGCAACCGTGATAAGTAATTAGCGAAACGCGTCGCGTCGCGTCGACGCGTGTCTCATCATATGTCACCATACTTACGCTGACGGTCGAGGACGATCGGTACACTTTTAGTTTGTTAAACAGACTGGACCGTACAACAGCTCCCAAAAACGTGTTTCCCAATCGCTGGAATTGGTGGTGAATATTGGTTGACGCGTCAAGTCTAACTCCAGTCTCTCGCCCTGTCCTCGTTTTGAGCGTAAACCGCATCCGAAACGACGTGGCTAAGAGCAATTGTCTACGCCCTGGTTCTGAAGGTTTGGCCCCGTTGGTGTCAATATCTCTTCAATTGACGACCACTACTCTAGGTAGCTCGCGAATTGTGTAGCTCTCGCTATTCGCCGTTTAGGGGAACCGTACCTGTCTTTCTTCCTATTATTAATCCTCTGGTTTTTAATCCTCCTCGTGAACCACTCAAATGCCGTAGCACCGGTCTCGTAGTTCTTTTCCGGTGTCTTCGAGACTGCTTCGGCGATGAGCGGGCTATTCTCGACGAGCGCTCGGAGGACGACCGAGTTCCCAGGTCGCGTGAAGTAGACGAGGGACCAGCGTTCGAGGCCGGCTTGGGATCCAGGAGGTGGGCTTCAAAGAACTCGGCGCCGAGAAATGTGGCGATGAAGAAAACGGCCTACAGAACTCGGTGGAGGTTCGAGCGGAGATCCCACCACTGAAGATGGCCAGCGCGTCCCCGACGTTGCAGATGGCGTGGCTTGGGATAGGCTGAAGGGAAATGTTGATTCAAGACATGTGTCAGTGGCGGACAAAACACAACAAACCTTCACGTACTGCCAGCTATCGGATCCTGGAACAAGAACTTGAAGGCCGCCCAAACGGTTGTGAAGAAAGGACTATCGAAAAATATGAGCGGAAAACTATGGGAAGAACGACACCACTTACAAGTAGCCCGAAATCGCCTGCTTTGCGACGTTCGTCGTCGGTGGGTTTCTCGTGATCCTCGTCTCGCTCCCACTGAATTCTTCCATCTTATGTTGGTCCATCAACACTCCGGGCGGTAAGCCCAGCTTTTCGTTGAATATCTCGACCAGAAGGTTGTTAATCTCCAGGGACTTACGCACGAAAGGTCCGATGGTTGACTCCATGCGGGCGTTCGCCCGGACCGTGCTTGGGTAGGCAGGGCGAGCTTGCTCGCGATCGGACCAAGCGAGGGTATAGTCCTTTGCGACTTTCAGAAACTCGACGGTATCGGGCTCCCCGGAAGCGTCGACCGCGTTCACTCCTGAAGCTTTGAGTGGGCAGTGGTGAGCACTGGGAACAAGTTGAAGAGGTCACACTTGTCACGTCACGCTCATTCCTAAATCTCCAGTTTATCTTTCGGCGGTCATGAATTCTCTCTTCTCGCGTTCCATCTTCAAGATACCCTTATGTAAAATACGGTCCTTTGGTGAATAAATTCATCCGGACTAGCGTCAGGCACAATCTGTACATGCGTCTGCAGGGGTCCACGGCCAGGTCAGATCATAGATGCTTGCCAGACGTCTCGTCAAAAGCTTGGGTTCACATACTTACACTGTCCACTTGGGTGCCTTTTCCTGTGTGTTATTTGGTGCTGATTAAGTACGGCTGGGCTTTCCACTGACGTGGGAAGGGAGTTTGACTGATATCTCATGATAAACATCCACTTCTCGCCATATATAAGTAAGTCAATCTCGAACGAAAATCCCTGCTCCCATCCCCCCAAAAGGTATTCGCGCCATGAAATTTCAAACGATCTTCGCGCTTGTCTTCCTCGCTGGGATCGCGCAGAGTGCTCCAGTTGGAGTAATCATCTCGTCGTACGTTAAGGCCCGCTCAACCGCTGTCCAAAGATAAACACATAAACTAACGCGATTTTCTCCTCTTTTCCTCTGAACAGCGTTGGAAATGTTGCAGGCCGAGAACCATTCCTAACCATCCCTCTCGCAAAACGACTGGAAAGCAGGGTGAGCTTCACGACACGAGCATCTGTCTCAGCACCACAATATATCTCATATCCTCCGTTCTGCCCGATGTGTTCAGGCTTCTACCAACGACCATGCGCGGCGGCAATATTACGGCTACTATTACCCGTCCTATTACCCATTACTATTGTAGTCACGAATAGTGTCGGCATGTAGCAATTGGGTCCTAGTCGTCTGCTTTGACAATTTACATTTAGCTTTCCCCTTTTTGGTTGTGCGTCGATCGGTTGGCCATGATTACATAATAGGCGCCCATCGGGGTAGGCACCCAAGATCCCAACTACACCAGCAAGATGCAACGTAGTTGATGTAGCTGCTTTCGGGAGAGATTCTCATGAGCAGGAGGTTCGATGCGCTGTCCCTCCCCTCACAACCGTACCAAATGCCCATGAGATCTCTGATTTGCATTCCAGACCTCGAACAGAAACTACGATGCCCAAAGCACGCCCAAAGGCGTCGAAACACGAAGGGGTAGAATGAGGAATTGCTTAAAACTCTATTTTATTATTCATGGAGAGAACGGGAATGTGAACGTCGATAAAACCGAGACGGAAATACCCAGTAACCAGCTAGGCCAGTTAAGTACCACACCTGCGACTATTTCACGAAACACCTGACAGGCTCGACGAGGCGTACATACCTCTGAGTTTCTCTACATAAATTTATAACCCGAGCGACGTCTAAGAGTGATACAGAAACGGTTCGGGTCGTGGACCTCGGATCTGAGCAGGGGGGAAGGCGAAGGAAATCAAGACCCAAACGGAAGTCGAGGGGAAGAGAAAGGCGCACTAGCAATAGGATTCGGAAAACCGGCTCTAGGAATGAAGCACTCAACGAGATATACATACGGAGCAAAGATGCGACTCGCCGCATGAGCAAAGATGCCACCCCTGCAAACACCAATAGGGTACTGTGACCCCCCTCACTCTCTCCCTAAACGCTACTCGAAAGCACGACGAGCTACGTGAGAAAACCACCAGCGTATCATACGTGGTTCGAGGCGAAAGGGATGGTGAGGATGGTCGTGGATACACTGTACAGGTGGTGAGGCACGAGAACGGAGAGGATGGTAGGATGCCGCTGATCTTAGAGGCCAGGAGGAGACCATAGAGGACAGACCTATCACAGAGGGACGGACTGGAAGCACAACCAAGTCGAGAACAGCTTGGCTGAAAACAGAATCGCCGAAAGAAAATGCGCGAGTAAGGCAGTCGGCCGCGCAGCGTAACTGTCTTTCCCGAGTGCGCCCACTAACCACTGCTCCGATATGTATGAAAGAAACCGTCTCGAAAACTATTGCCACTAGCCAAACATTCGAATACATCCGTTTCGTCATCATGATAGCGACCCTCCTCGATGACATTCACAGCGTAGACCACGGCACTGAGAACACAAGAACAGCCCAACACTGAGACAAGCGCGATTATTAATTAATGTGCTTCGAATTGAGAAAAGGCTCGGGGATGGACCATGATTCACGTCGCGAGGAGAAGGGAGCTCCAGCAGCACGAGAGTCGGCACGAGAGTAAGTACGCGGGAGAGATTCCAAAGAAGTTGGGAAAAAATGCAACGTACTTGAGCTTGATGAGGGATCCTTACCATTTTGAGATCGACGCTGGTGGTCGAGAAGAGATCTCGAGGTGAGGACCAGAACGAAGGACTGGAAGAGTGGTCCCAAGAAGGAACCTGATTCAGAAGACGAACATCAAATAGCGAAAATGAAGAACGGACTCACCTTTTCAACTCTCCTCAGCCACACCCGCAGCGACGTCGCGATCCCTCTGCTGCTCGAGTTCCAAGGAACGGACGCCGGTGAGCACGGCGGGCTTGAAACGTAGCTATAGCCTATAATATATATGTGGTACGAGTTGATACGGGGGTGTTGTGGCAGGCCTGATATGCGATCTTCGATCAACGATGGGAGGCTGGGGACGACGTGCGGATAGACATTGTGCGAGTGGAGGGGGGTATTATATATGTCCGTTGTCGGTTGAGGTGCAGACTTCGAAGGAGCTGGCGAGAAAAGGATTTGAGGATGCTAAAAAGAAGTTAAATAAATCCTACTCGCGTTTGCGAGGTAGATTGGGCTTACCATCGAACGAAGTCGTTTTGAGCTGGGGAGATAGATGGTAAGTAACGCTGGCCGCGGAGGCGACGAACACGAGCGCTGAAAGAGACAGGGGTTCAACGTTCAGTCCTGAGGTCTCCATAGCAGGACGATGCTTGTGCAGCGCGTAGGCGAGTGCAAAGTTCAGTCGAGGACGGGAGGTCAGGATCGTGTCGTCCTCTCGGCATACCTTGACTTACCTCAATCTCTGTTCCCAAGCGTATGTCCACCGTGCCGTCGACGTATAATCAACGAGACATTGGGCGAACCTCTCACGCAGGCTCGAGACAGGGTATTCTTCCTTTGCAACAAATGGTGGTCGACAGAGTCCAAGTGATCACAAAAGATAGCTGACGTGGTACTCCGAGCCCCGTGTAGCATACGTAGCTCGGGGAAAATACGAGAGGGAATCCGGGTGATCCAAGATGCTCCCTGCACCAACAGCGTCGATCACTGTGGTTCAGACCTTCATGGTATCTCGGGATCCCCAGCGGACAGCATGACACTTGAGCTTGAGCGTTCGCATTGAGAACTGGACCCTTGCTCCTGAGTACGAGCCCGAGTTTGAGTGAGACTGAATTGTGCCTATGGCGAGATGCTAGGATTCCGCCGTCGAATGCAATCTTCGCTCGTTTTAAGCAACATGAATTCCACGATGATTGCATAAGACAACCAATGCGAGGAAAGACGCTGCTGCGTATACCGAAAGAAACGACGGCGGAGAGACACGAACATTCACCAATACGACGAAATACAGATTCAGACTAGAATAGTGCCAGAACTCGAGGAGGGACACTGGAGACATCGATCATTGTACAGGAAGGTCATCGCCTGGCACAATTTCCATGCTGCGTATCAAGAAATTGTGGCCATGGTCGCTTTACTAACAAGATAATTCGTAACCCAAGTATACGCGCGCTCTGAGAGTGTGGAGGACACCCAAAGCCGAGAGAGGACCGACGAAGGCCTCCATTCGCTGTCTACGCACATGCAACCGCATTCTACGTCACAAACCAAAGCCTGCTGACGGATCTCCTACCCAGAATCTTCTGGTATAGTAAACGCTCCATCAGGTACAGGAGGATAACTCCGGCTATCATGACGCAGAAGAGGGACGGCACGTAGAGGACGTGGAGCAGGATGATTGATGAGGAGTGCGAAACTGAAAAGTATGGCGTACTAGATCTGAGAGTCGTTCACAAGAGCGCCATCTAAGCGCTATATGACTGCGTCGATGAGCCATGCACTGAGAAATATGGCTTGACTCAAAGGTTGTGAGAACAGAGAACTGGCGTGGATGCCAATCAACAATCGACGGAGCAGGCTGGTGCCCCTTTTCATCGTCCAAGACCTCGTCGCCTCTCTCGAGCCCTTCTTGGTCACATTCGCCGTGCCGAAGGTCTTCACTCGTGTCGTAGCTCCAAATTGGGCGTTGTGGGCTGCGGTGGTGGCAAAGAAAGAGTGCTGGTGAGTGTTTTCTTCAAGTGATAGCCATTATCTTATCAAAATCTTATCCGTTCCCATTTTGAGAATTCGAACTAATTGTCCCATGCTTGCTCCTTTCCTTTCTCCCCTTCGTGGTTCTCTGCGACGTCCACCAGTGTATTCGACTTGAACACTAAGCTTGAACAGCTGCAACTGCGATCTATACAGGCTCTAAGCTCTTTGAGCACGTCTGCCTTCGTGTGTTAGTTCCATGTCTGCGACGCTTCTTCGTTAACCCTTTTTCTACGTTTCCAGCAGGTAAAATACGCATATGTGGGTCGAATAACACTTTCTGTGCTCCAATGGACGTCCGACACGGGGAATAAGCCATAGAAACCCTATTGAACGTGGACACCGACTTGTCCCCTCCCGCGAATCTTGTCCGCCATCCTCAACATCGCCACGAGTCTGACTCGATATGCACCCATATTCCGCTCTCGGTGCGTTCCCCAACCATTATCCTCAACCGCATTATCGGACAAAGCACAAGGAGCACCTCTCACGCGACCCATTGGAGTTTTGTGGCCGTCGTGTCCGGAGCCTAATTGTTGGTCTCCGTGATCGTCGTTCAACCTTCTCTGCTTCCTCGGTGTCCCCTCTGCCGCTGGATTTGAAGTGTGCGCTCTCATCGACTTGGTCTAGGTTCGCAGCTCTTTGTTTGTTCCCGTCTCCCCCTTCCCCCTCAGAGCCGCCCGCATATAGAGTATATTATGTGCTTCCGAAGTGCAGCGCGGTGGGACATGAATCGAGACAATGCGCAGTGTTGCCAGGGTCTGTCCCTTCCTTCGCACGTTTTCTCCCTTTCATCGAGAGTGGAATTGTCGTCTTCGTCATACCTGATGCCAGAGATGAGACCTTCGAAGTAATCCATTCGATTTCTGACCTAGTCGCGAAGGCTCGCGCAGTTGTTGGGTCGTTTGGATCGCGAATATCAAAGGCCTGTTTCTGGCATTTCGTGGTTGACTCGACGCACCTATTTTTTCGACCGTTCGCCTCCCGAGACCGACTTTTCAGTGCGCCAAATGATCGAGCTGTCCTTATTTCGTTGCTTATGACAGCACAGAACTTCCTCGTCGTCGTTTTTGAAGGGTCCTACCTACAGTTGGATGAGGCGTGGCATATATCCTGGCCAATTTGTATTACTGCCTGCGTTTCTGACATCTCAGTCGAATGCATGTCGGTTCCAACGGAACTGTCATGGTACATCCAAACTGCAAACATGAAGCAGACCACAAGTGACGGTTGCCAGTCCGATTGCATGGTATGCTCCCCTCCTTTCAATGGCTCTAAACCATAAGCACGGTAGGAAGGTATACCTCGATCCCTCGCCGTCGGCTTTTGGAATGCTTATTGGCAGGAACTACAGTACATAGGTTATTATCACATCATCGCCAGCGCCGCGTCTGATCAGTAATCAGGGCGGAAAATGCGCACATAGAATAGGCTAGGCAACTCACGATAGATCGAAGGACACAAAGTACGTCAGAACGTGCAGCCCGAAACAAAGTTCCGTCTCATCCCTATCTCATTTTCTGCGTGAAGGTCAGTCTTCCTGGTGCCATTGTTGTGTTCATTAATCTCTCTAGTGCATTTCTCGCAGATTTGAACTTTGATTATATCGCTCCATACCGGCTAACTGCATACTCATATTATTTGCCATATTAAAATTCCTGGATGTAGCTACTGCATGCTCACGTCCGTTCGAATATTCGAATCTTGAACAAAATTGGAGATGAAGATCTAAAGTTAATTCTTTCCTTGAGTCGTGTAGAGCTTTCAAGGACGATAATTACGTTGAGGGGAAATTAGCTAGGTTTCTCGGAGAGAGCGAGAAAGCCACGCACTTATGTAGAAGGCCGTCATCGAGTGAATTCGATACTGCACGCTGGTGGAGCGCCCAGAGTGAGCGAGAATCACAGACTAGAATAGAAAGAGCTTTACTGGACGAAGCCCTATCCTTCAAGGTTGCCAATGAACTGGGCTTCACTATTCAACGTGCACTCTCTCGCGTTCGAGGTACACGGATGAGTCAGGTGAACGTCATGATCCAGCTTTGGTCGCTGAAGCACCCCAAGCGAGAGCCACAAGTCTACAGTCTGTCCGTCAATTTCATGACGCTCCAAGTTATCTACAGACGATGATTCCTTGCCTACGGGTCCGCGAACCGTACCCCAACAGGCGACAGAGTGCCGTTGTCCAAGGATTCGAGTAGAAGAACCATCAAGGATGGAAAGCAGGCGCGAGAAGAACGCAAGAAAACATGGTTGTGGTGATGCGTTCGCCAAGATGAACTGCACGGATGGTCTATTAGCTCTCTCACCCGTTGGAGCTCGGGCCTCTAATCAAGAGTTTCGAAATCACCCCAGAACTTGAGAAAATCGATCCCGTACCACTCGCAGGCAAACGAGCTTCGACAGCCACCCACGGCATTCAGCATTCAGCAGTCGCCCCAACCCCCCACGCGCCATACCTCATGCATAACGCACGAATACGTCGCTGTGGAAGTGATGGAATCGCCGAATTTACATGGATGGATGGAAGCGGTAGGTTCGCCCGCCGGAGCCCAATAGACCATGGAACACAGGATGCCACAGCGAGCCCAACTGGCCTTTAATTCGCAAGGCTCTTCAGCGACCATTCATTTACCTTGGAGACGTCGGCTGGAACTCAATTGTGCTCCGACCACCCTTGCCGCACTTTTTCGACTCGGTCTTTCACTTCTCGTAGCCAACATCAACCCAGTATTTCGTCGATCGTCGGCCTCTCGCATTCGAGAAGGTTTGGTAGTTCGAATTCGCATCTTCAGGCCAGCGTTCGCGCTCATCACGCAGTGAATCCTGTGTATGGATGGTTGTCGGCGTTCAGCGTGTGGGAAGGGGTTTTCGATAGAAAGAAGAGGTAGAGGAGAAGACGATTGGCGTCCATTTGATGAGCCGACCAAGTGCAGGGCGCATTCAATAGGAGAGGCAGCAGACCGACCAGTGGTGTGGAAAGCGAAAGCATCGCCTTTGCCAGCAGGACAATCGAGATAAGATGGGATCAAGATAAGATAAGATGCCGGCTCTTCGACCCGTTCTCGTCGCAGTTCATTTCCTTATCTCAAGTCTCAGCACGCTCGAAGAGTAGCGTCGTTCGATGCTTTTCGATATTCGGCCATTTTCGCTTGTACTTCACATTTCGTCCATGTCTGAGTCGTTCCTTCTCAATTACCTCTTCAACGTTTTCACTCATAAGTAGATTCATCGCAAATTGGAGTTTTGAAGGAATATTTCCCTCTTCTTTTTTGGAATTTGGAAGTCATGAAATTGTGGGGAAAGAGGAGAAACACGATTAGATGTCTCATCAATGAAGAAGGCAAGGGAGTGACATGAACGAAGAGATAACACTTCGGCCTGCGTCATCTACCAAGAAACAACACACCGCGTACCGCGTATGGCAAGACCAACCCTTGTTCGCAGCTCTCGTCATCTCCTCTCGTCGTAGGCCTTCCTCTTGCACCTATCCACGCACCACCCCCATGTCGCCGAGTGTCGAATTCCCACCACGAATAACCGCGATAGATGTTGGACGTGGACGACAGCATCGAGAGTGCGAGGATATTAGCCAGACCATAAACGAGTAGATTAGGGGTGGGGCACTTTGATATCCACATGCGTGCATAGAGACACAAACGGACGAACTGCTGTTCAGAACGGGGACCAAGTAAGCGGGGTAACCAAAGATAAACAGCGAATCCGGGAACGCCATTCCTAGAAAGACGCGCCCGAGACAAGATTGGTCAATTCGTCGTTCGAGGCTCTAATTCCAATGGAATTTGAGGGATTTCTTGCGTGCCCAGTATGCAAAATGAGCGCCACCACGCGATGAGTTCCCGTGCCAAAAACCATAATCCAGAGAAGAGCGTTTTTGCTTCTGCTACTGAGAACAAATTGCTTAGTGGGATCATGCATGGTTGGCGCTCGACTATACGGCGACGTGAGGTCTAGCGTCGGCCATAGATGAGAGACAATAGCCAGAGATTATGCAGCAAGGGGATCTTCCTTTCCGTTCGACCGGAACTCCCAAAATTGACAGCTGCAAATTGGAAAATCACAAGACCCAGTGGACGTCGCATCAGGTCCTGTGTTCGCTACAGATTTGGCGATCGTTTTAGCGAACAGTACTTCAGGGAGGGTCAGGGGCGTCAACGACCTATCTCCTGAAAATTACAAAGGTTCGCGAGATGTACGCCGAAGACATGGGGCGGAGACTGATAGATGATGCGAGGGGGTGGGAAGAACAGTGGGACGAGAGGAATATAGCTTGCAATTGCTGCTGAATAGCAGAGGTTTGAATACAATGGTAGGACGGAGGTGTCAGAAGAGTGGCGGGCCAGTTAGCGAGAGAAATAAGAATAGGATAAACTCCAAAGATCGTCTTTTGCAGCAGAGCTGCAATTCAAAAGTGTACGTTCACCGAAAATACCTGATATCAGGCGACGAGTTACAAAAAGAGAGCGGACAAACGAGAGCAAACCTCGTATCGAAGTCCCTCTTCAAGCTATGCTCGACAATGAGGACCGTGCTGAATCGTTCCTAGTCTCGGTTTGTACACACCAGGGGGAAAGAGAAGACGGAAACGGTGCGCAGATATAGGGATAGAGGGAGAAAGGGTAGGTGGGAGGATGGCGATGCACCTGAATTATATGGCAGATATAGATTCGATCAGAGTCCAGGAGAGCCAGTACCTCTGTCCAGCGTTCATGAAAACAGGGTGTTCACCACCTCTAGGTGCATATTGTGCAATGTACGCTAGGAGGAGGAGGAGCGACGCTGGATCGAAAAACGGTGGCTCGAATGAGACGGATGATGAGATGGGAGGGAAGAGTATGAGGTAGTATTAGTCGAGAATCAAAGTCCAGGAAGGGTGAATAGAAGAAAGGACTGCGTAGGGAGGCACCGTCGAGATGAGAAATACCTAGGGGCGGGCGATAGATTGTTCATCGATGAAGAGATATGAACGCATCTCTCGAACTCCAGCTTCTTCATCGAGGATGGAACAGCACGCCTTGACACTGGAAGTGATTCCGATTCGATAATGCTATCCAGAGGCAAGACGACTCGATGACTGGGAGGTCCGAGTCGCCTCTGAGTGTGACGTGACATGTGTGATCTTTTGCCTGTTTTGGCTAACGGATTCAACTTGCGCCTGCCCTCTCGTCTCACACCTTTGTCCACCCGTCTCGATCCCGCTTCCAATCCAGTCCCCATTCTCCCCGCCCTCTTCTCTTCCCCTCTCGTCTAGTCTCCTCTCCTTCATCCGTGCACTACTCGGGCAGCACCTCACCTAACACGAGCGGACGTGTCATTTCGCCGCTGTGTCCATCAGGCGCTTTTGATTATCGAGCCCAATCTCAGTCGCACGACGTTATCGAAGGCCCTCAGCTCTCATCCTCGGATAGCAAGTTCGAAAGGTGGCCATAATGGACGGCGCAACACGGTGTTGGAGGTACGTTCGTAGCCCCAACTCCGTATGCCTGACTTCTCATTCTCCATCCGCAGCTTTCGTTCGATCGACAGTCGAAGAATAGGCCCCGTCATCACCCGTCGCGTGTTGTTAGAACGTACAAGCATCAACGGTGAGTGTAATGTGACGATGTTTCGCATACTACCTACTGAATGCCCTAAGGTCTATCCAACGTCGGAAAATCCTCCGTGAATCAGACGTGAATAGGTGTCTAGTACGGTGGATGTTGAGTTCAAGGTACTGATAGAGACCTTGGGTAAGATTTTCGCGATATCGGGTGGGCTATTCATGCTGACCTCGATCTTCCAGCCTTTTGTTGCCCTCTTCAAGCCTGACGTCAACGTCGTCAAGCAGATCCACGTCGGACACGAAGCCTGTCACTCACCCTTGCCGACAATGCTCTCGCCACCATCACCCTCGAGCAGCATCACACCACTAGGAACAATTTTGGCCAACGAACGCGAAGCAGAAGCGCGTGAATCGGCGACGGAGGCTGGGGCGGTTTCGAGTCGAGAAAAGTGCGGTGGTGGTTGTAGAAGCAACTTCGTACATGTCAGTGGCGAAAACGAATGGGAAGAGGACCTCGGAGTGAGTGTTAACGTCCTACACGATGAATAGAAACACTTACCTTCCATCTCCACGACCACTAGCAGGTCCTGGCGTACTTCGACTGCGGCTAGGAAAGAACAACCACGAATATGGAGTTAGAAGCTGCCAAGATCGAGGGCTACGGCCGATGGAGGATTTCGACCTCGGTCTGGGAGGTAGCACGAGCTCAGGGCGGTTTTAGGTGAGTGTCTACATCATCTACATCGACACATGAGTTCTTACCATCGTTTCTCTAGCAATCCTGCGCCGATGTCAGTCACTACCTTCCATAGTAGGTCCATATCATCGTCCACCTAAGCTCTGAATACTGTGGTACTGATCTTCTGTCTCTCCTGTAGCGCGTTTGCAACATCGCTGGCCAGAATCACTGGCGAGAAACTGGACTCAGACAACCCATCGTAAACGACTATTTTTATCAAAGACGAAGATAGAGAAGCGGACGTGGGGGGTGTAGGGTATTTACGGCATATGGTAGATTTAGAGACCCTGTGAGTTTTTCACGAGATCTCAGGCGAGGGATACATGCTGACCTCGACCTCAGTGTTCTTCGCTATCGTCTCTGGTTTCTGTGTAGAGCTCGTCGACCGAGTTCAAATCGGCGCAAGTCCGACAATTCCTTCCATAATGGCGATTAGGGGCCTTGAAGAAATCACGCCGTATTTGCCAACGAACGCGAAACATAGGAATTGAAGATTGACGCGGAGGCGGGCCTGAGTCGAGAGAATAGCGGAGGAGCTCCTAGAAATGGCCCGGGCATATGGCGGCGAAGATCAGCTGGAAGGGACATCGGAGTGAGTGATACTGTCCTATTTGACAAACAGGATCTCTTACCTTTCGTTTCTACGTCGCTAGCGGAGCCAGACATATCCCAACTCGCAACCAGGAACGACACATGGCTAAGATAGAGTTTGCAGCCGCCGATATCGAGGGCAACAGTGAATATTGGTTCGCGGTCGATGTCCACAGCGGCGATTCAGAGGAAAGGTTGGAATGGCCCGAGGCAAGTGTCTACGCCTTCTGTGCGTATACACGAGTTCTTACCGTACTTTCCTAGCTTTCCTCGCCTGTCCTCATCGACGTCGGTCGCTACCTTGAGAGATACAAGGGATACATGTGGTAAGTTTGTCGTCGTCTACCCGGAGCGGCGAATGCTGACCTGGTTTCTCTTCCTCAGAACGTTATGGCGCTGGTACGATATGGAGGAGTCGATGCCGTAGATGGACGTTCAGGATATGGGCAAGCTAGAGTAGGCATCCGTGCGAGTACTCTCGCGTACATGATGGCCTTTACTTCTTACCTGTCGTTTCCAAGCATTTGGCGGTCGGAGACCCGCTGGGTGTCGCGCTTGAGCAAGAAATGAGGATAGAAGTTCGAGGTTCAAACGCTCAAGCTCGACGTCCTGGGTGGCGAGATGGTCTAGAACTAGAGCAGGGTAAGCTTCCGCCGTCATCTAAGTTGGCATACGAGTACTTATGATACTCTCCTAGCCTTTCTTCGTCGACTTCGGCTGCTATTTACACAGGCTCGAAGACGATGAGCTTGGTAAATTCGCGATTTCATTCAATTATGCGCTTGAGCACTTCGACATCGACATTGACATTCGCGTTGCGGAGAATGGATGCCCACACGAAATCAATTACGGTCGTGGTCAGTGTCTTTTATTGTATTAGCATGTTGAGTTGCGGGTACTCACCCATGTTCCGTAGCACATTCGTTAGAGTGATAGGAGCGAAGACAAGGGTTGGCGTTGGGCAGCGTAGCGGGAATGACGAGCAAGAAGCGGCGCTGGGTGAGGTGACATAGCATCTGTGAACATGGAAGGGCTCCTACCTATTTTTTCTTCAACATAAACATTAAAAACGAACGCGCATGTAGTGGAGAGAATTGGCACCGTAGGTGTTTATAACGAGGACGATTTGGAGAGACGTCTGCCTCGCGAGCGAGTGCTCGAGATGCGATGGGCACCACCTCTTACCCGTCGTCTCCAAGGACGTACTGGACCACGGCTTAGGCATGAGCAAGACAGTCAACGAAAAGGACATCAGCACATAGCAAATTGAAGGCGGAGATTCAACGTTTGAGTTTGACATTCTGGGGGACGAGGCGAGCTGACAACGGCGCAGCGCAAATGTTGACGCCCTCCCCATTGGTAGACGACCTTTAACTTTACTTTTGTAGCCTTTCTTCGTTGATTTCAATGTCTGGTTTCATACAGTCATCTGGGCAAGGGCACGGTAAGTCAGTGAAGTCATTAGATGAAGCATTCGAGGAC
Source organism: Cyclocybe aegerita (assembly GCA_902728275.1). Classification (NCBI taxonomy): domain Eukaryota; kingdom Fungi; phylum Basidiomycota; class Agaricomycetes; order Agaricales; family Hemipholiotaceae; genus Cyclocybe; species Cyclocybe aegerita. The sequence goes on along the minus strand of CACVBS010000040.1, from coordinate 232,841 downwards.
TTACCGTACGGCCGTGTAGAAACCCCATCAACTCTCTCTTGGTCGACGTAGTGAACACGCGTGAGCGCAAGCTGGTTTAGAGCCAAAGTAAGCCCGTCATCGTATATTCAAGCCTATGACTGCTAAGCTATTTTTCCTAGATGCCCGTCTGAGGGCTATCTTATAGTACGGAGGTCAAGGCGGAAAATACGCGGGTAGCTACGGGCGCTCGTCTTACGGATCTCACATGGGAATCACGATGTGGCTAAGATACCCGAGTAATCGGGCGCATTCGTTCAACTCTCGTGATTCTAGGAGACGCGTCGGGCGAGCGACGAAGTTACGGGTGAGGGCGGACATGGTGCATGTGTTGGAGGACTCTAACTCAGAGTACTGAGGGAGGAGGGAGGGAGGGGAATATAATGGCGCACGTATCGTCGGCAGAATTTGTCTATGCGTCGTTGATAGAGATTCGTCGCCCGAAATGCCTATTTTCACCTTCGGAGCAAGAATGTGCGAGTTGGATAAGGAGTCTGAGTACGGGACGAGTTCGGGGCATAGGCGTCAAACAAAGAGGCTGCAATCGCTCATTCGATCGCTGGTCATATTGATCTTTGATCACCCAAGAGGCTTGGGACATTGTCCCATTCCAGGCTGATGACGAGAAAGTCTGCGAGATAGAATGAGCGGCTTAGTATTGACATTGCGGCGGAAAAGGAGTCGCAGAGCAGAACGCCCACGAGGTAAGTATCTGAACCCTCCGTATCAGTCCGCCACCTTTCACATTTCAGTTTCTAGCCTTTAATGGTTGTTGCGCCCGACTGTGGAGATTTGAAGACGGCGGGCGGAACATGGACTCGGCAAACGGGCGAACTCAAAAAACAAAGGCATTTTTGTCCAGATACATGGCAACTTCTCGAACGGTGTATCGACGTAATGGATAACGAACAGCACTGATCCATTTACTCTACCGCACGCAGGATGTCCACATGGGCACTGAGTACTGAAGTACTGACGTCCAAGGGTCAGGGGACATGGCAGAGGATGCGCATCAGAGCAAAAAAGCCAGTGACGTACTCGAAGAGGAGGAGGATGAATCAATAATTCGATGACGATCGGAAGCAACAGAAGGCGGTCTTCTCGGCGTTGAAGGACCTAGGACGGACCACCGGAAGAGCATCTTCCATATACGGCAAATAATTCCTAAACCGACGGAGGTATCTCGCGCTGTTTCTCCAGTCGCTTTAGAACACCATGCATTGTTTGCTGCGATTAGGCTGGCCACACTGTCATCGTTGTACGCACCAGCACACCTTCATTGACATCCTCTATACCTCCTGCGCGCCAAACGATCCGCACAATTGTACGTACCATCCCTCTTGCGATCTTACGATGTACGTCGAGATCTTTGTTTACTGGGAGAGCTTAACGATTGATTGGATTGCCATACAGTTAAAGTATCTCTATGAAGTAATTGTTGCACGTACATGAGCTAGGTGGTGTAGTGATGTGGGCGCTCTTTTTAGGTGTCATTAATAATATTATAGGAGGTTTCATCGTCACCATACGGGTTTCATCCAGACCACCACACCACACCCTCGCCGACTCGACGCCAACCAGATAAACACACGTAAAGTCAGTTGGAATGGAGCGAAAGAAGCCCACTTTCCTTCCTCACTTCGCTCCGCACCTTTTCCCTGGTCCCCAAACTCAGAGGGGTCGCCGGACGATATACATTTCACGATCTTCACCGCTGAAACACCAAGGGTTCCCGTACGTCAATGAATTTTACCTGCGCGGATTTCATTCTGAATATGTTGCCAAGTGTCGGCACCATCCAAGTCAGGCTCGAGGATAGTGAGCAGGAGAATGAGCAAGGTGTACACCTCCCTCATAACGGCCAGGAGATCGCCTCGAGCGCGAATTCCGACATATTCTCCGTCACCTCCACGTGCACCTCCTCAGACCCAGGTACATTTTTCACTGCCCTGTACAGACAGGACCGCGAGCGCGCAGCCACTGCTTTCAATAGCTACAGACTCGTCTGTCCCACATCAGCGGCACAACTCCTAGCAGTATTGGCTGATGGAACCAAGGAAGAACGGGACTTGGAGGAGTTTTTGTACCGTGACCTGCGCTGGCGCGACCTCGATGCAGCATTGGATCTGGTCGATCGTTCGCTGCGTTTGTCACTCGACTTGGCCCAGCTCCCTCGACCCACCTATCCGTCTCTGTCGGTCATCTACCTCTCTGGATTACTGGGTACGTTGTTGCTCCTTGATATCGGCTGATTGGCGTAACCGGTTTTGGGTGTAGCTTGGCGATCAGCGTGTTTGACACTCACAGAGTGGTCGCTTCATCCGTTCATTTGACTGGATGGGAGACCCGAACCCTAGCATCAGACAAGGCATTCGATTTGGATGACGGGGAAGAGACAGGCGACTTGCATTGTCCGTCATTTACTTCGAATACAGTTTCTTCTGCACCAGGAGCAGAAATATTTCTCCATATTTGTTCATTTTGACTTCCCCAATGATAATTCTTCGCAAAGATCTCCTTCAATGCCCGCGCATAGCCCCAAAGTCAGTCAGAGACAGGGAAACGACGGCTATTACCCAACTCACAAGAAACCAGGGTCTCCGTGCACTGGAGGGGCTCGATGATAAAATGGTGTCCAAAGCCCCAATTGAACGACCAAATCAGCTGGCGAGAACGACTCCACCGAAATCATATCGAACACACAAGTCAGAGGAATTTTATGAAAATGTAGCCCAATCACCGAGGTGGACCTGTTCATATAGGATCCGGTCCTCAACAACGGCGTAGGTGGGGAACAATGGGTATATCCCTTACCGCACCGGGGAACGGAAGTGGATGGAGCGCAGCATGGCAAGTCTTGCAATATCGTACCGGCGTTTCCAGCACGGTGCAAGAATGACCTTCAAAGGGAAAAGCAAATAGTGCAAGCCATCATCGTCGAGGATAAAAGGCATACGACGCATAAAAGGATGCGCCTCCTAGCCCGTCCAGAAATCGCAGTGACCCCAAACGCAGGATAAAAGGCGCAAACCCACACAAAGGACAAATATCGGGGCCGAATATCGGCAAAGAAAAGAGACAAGACTGGCTGTCATCGCGTAGCGTCTTAGGACCCGCAGAAAATACGATGAGTAGAATATGAATTTCACCTTTCTCGGAATAATTGGATCGCAAGGCTCCTGCCGTCGAATTTTTGGCCCTGGAAGTACATCGGAGAAGGTAATCCTTCAACCTGGGATGAACATGAGCTATTTCGTGCGGGAGAAGAATCGTGGAGTTCGTTACTTGGTTGAATGACGAGAAGCGAAGATAAAACCCGAACCTTTGCCGTCTACCTTGAACTCCAAGGTTTCTGTACGCCCATAAAGTCGAAGAAATGAGACCTGGCTTATTTGATGACGACGATACTGTGGGCGTCGAGGGCAGAAAGGATATTCCGTCGAGCAGACCCGGACAGGCAAAGTCGTTGGCGTGGAGCTACTCATTGTGCCACGTATGCCGAAATAGGAGGAATGGGCCGCTTGACTGGAACCGTAAAGAAATTCCGTGCCGGCGGTCCATCGTGTCGGCGCATATACTTAGTCGTAAGAATTGCTGTGTAGTTCTTGAACCAGGTTTCGTTCTTCTTGCGTATATATCGACCTCTGTGGAAAGTAGGATTATCGGCGTCGAAATGTGTTTCATTCGCAGGTAGAGATACATGAATTACTGAACGAAACGGTCAGCATGAATCGACAATACCAAGAATTCGAGAGCATACCTTTACAATCTAGCTCTCCATCCTCTCACCCCACTCCCACTCCCTCGTCATCCTCTCCGCCTTCGCCTCCTCTATCTTAAAAGCTTTTAACACCATCTGCGCCCACGATACGACCCTTCCATTCTCGTACGCGCGGTTCGTCCTCTTCTCGCCATGCTCCACTTTCAATGCTCTTGAGCTCCGAACGGGGCGACGGAAAAGTGGTCCGGGCGATCTTTGACCACTTCAGGAAGGCGGTGGATGCACGAGAACAGGGAGGGTACGCTGTAGTTGAGAAGGTAGCGCATTCGCCGGCCAAACTCGTATCTGGCAAAAGAATCGTCAGATGGTCCGTCGGTCAGAGAAGAGGATGAGGGGCGAGGAAATGGCAAATGTACATCCATAACTTCCATCCCTCCTTTACACCCATGCCAACGCCACTCGGTCAACCACTATGTACCCTGTAACGATCATGAACGTCGTCCAGCCATCGACTCCGACGACGCGTTGAGCTTCGAGAGCGCAGATATTATCCCCATGCTCGATGATAGGTGAGGGTCCGGTGGTCGAAGTCGTGGAAGATCGGGGTTTTGTGCGTTGGTGTTGGGAGGGTTCCGAGTGCGTTGAGGCCCGAGGAGGTGGTAATGGCAGCGACTTAGGGTTATAAGGGGAGCGTAGGGACGGTAGGATGGACTTGCTAGGGGCGATTTTCCAACCCTATTTTATGGTTTAAAACTGCCACCGTGTGAACCTTTTGTCTGTGAGAAAAGGAGAACGCCATGCCAAGTGCCTTGAGAGACTGTCTTCAGTCTGCAGAGGCACCATTTGCATGTGCGCACCCATTGTTTTTCTATTGGAAGTGGAGCGCTTGCCCTCTGGGGCAGTGAGAATGGGCATCTCACGTGTTGCGTTTCTTTGAATGCCGTGCAAAGCACCCTGAGCGACTGTGTTCAGTTGCTGTTTCCATCCCGAGGAGGTCCAGTTGTTTCGGTGAAAATGGGAGTTTCGGCTTCCGTGTTTCATGTCGACATTTGTTTCGTGCCCAAGAAATTGCCCAGCCCTTGCTTTGCAATATTGCGATCTATGATGTTTGCCTGTAGGGGAACGCCGCACACACCATCCAGGACGGTAAGAGTGAGCTTCTCATCCGTTGCATTTCAGATGAATATTTCGCACTCAAGGAGTCGGCCAGTCCTTGAAGTAGGTATGCGTGACTTTGTGAAAGACGGGCTTGGTGAATTCAAAAGTTGTCTTCTCGTCCTAGACTTCTCAGGATAGACGCACGTTAATTATAAATAAGGGCGAGCAGCAGAAAGCTGGATGTCAGCGTCAAACTCGCCGTCGTGGAAGGCGAGTGCTCCTTAGTGACCATAGCCGTCCTCGCGGATGAGACCGCCTTCTCACACCTCGCCTTCCGGGAAGGTGAGCTGTGTGGCGTTTGTTTCTCTGCGTGTTGCAACAGGTGTGCAGCTGCTCGCCGTCGTGGAAGGCGAGCTGCACACGGTATCATCCTCTTCTTACTACTCGTGTTTTGATATGCCTCCATCCTAGACATAGGTCCCGCGTGACGGCAGACGGCGCTTGATTGTGGGAAATTAAAAGGCGACTTTGATCGGTTACATTGTACGTCACTTCCGGCGCTTCTTTGTGAGCTGAAGCACCGGGCATTGCGATAACGGGCGCATGCACTCCAAGGAAGCCCTTTAGTCGAGACGGGATTACTGAAATACATCAATGATTCTGCCGAGGTTGAGCGCCTGTCAAAGAGATGAAAAAGAGCATTGCAACACGCGCAAAGAAGCCAGAGATGAATGCCATCCTGGCGTATAAATAGGAAGCACGAAGCTGGTGTCTACTTTCCAACCCCCCCAACACGTCCCACAACAAAATCGCCATGCCCGTTCCAAGTCTCTCCTCTTGTTTTGTTTTCCTTCTGACTGACCATGTAGAAGAGGGCGAACCAGCCCCACTTACTATGCCGGACGTGTACAAGCGTCTGGGCTTCGACCATATGCCTTCAACCAAGCGCAACGCCCCAATCCCAAAAAGTCTGACTGCTGAA